>PVJI01028163.1:0-16835 GCA_004026765.1 Micronycteris hirsuta
ATACAAGTAAATACCTAAATAACAGAAGAAATGACAGTGTCCAAAAAGAATTTCAATTTGAGATTTTTCCCCTTTAGATAAGCCAAAAACTGAATTATTCTGTTCATCTATAATGAAAAGTTAACTGAACTAATGCCAGTTAGTCTCTAACAGGACTAGGCTGCCACTTTTTGATGAAATTCAGTAATTTAGTCTAGCAGCTAAATGGCAGGATCAATGGACAGGGAACTAGAAGACTTGGACTCTATTTGCAGTTCTAGCTCTGGCTCATTACCATTACTTTACCCTGACCATCTTCTATTATTACTTGAAATTTCAATTATATTAGCAATGCAGAATGATTTGGGAAAAAACGCCCTGTAAGCTAACGACTAAGAAAATGTAGCAGTCCTATTTCTGCAGTCGATGTACACACACACACAAATTTGTCTAATTTGGTGCCTCAGTTTCTTTACCTGTAAAAACATCAATTATGTGCTCCTCTTTCCCCCAGTTTCCTCACAGAAATGCAGCAACGGAAATGGTACTGATGCTATAAAAGATTTCTGATCTCTGTAGACCAGGACTGTCAAACTCATTTTCACTGGGGGCCACATCAACCTCGTGATTGCCTTAAAGGGTCGAATGTAATTTTAGGACTGTATAAATGTAACCACTCCTTAACTGTTAAGGAGTTGAAATTACATTGGCCCTTTGAAGGCAGCCACAAGGCTGATGTGGGCGCCGGTGAGAAGGAGTCTGACACCCCTGCTCTAGACTGTTGCTTCATAAAGAGAAATGTTCTTTTTATTATTTCTACTAGCATTTTTAGGTACTTAGTACTACCTGAATTTGAGCCATATCAATTCCATTTGGATAAGATAACTATTTATATTGCCATTTTTTGCAGAACCTTTGCAGAAATAAAATAGGTCACAGAGGATAGGCTTTAAGAAAACAAATTTATTCCACAAAACTTGTGATTTCTGGTGGTTAAAATTTCTTCTGATTCACCTCTGGCGGGTCTGGCTCAATTGGTTGGACCGCCATCCCATGACTGAAAGCTTGTGGGTTCACTTCCCAGTCCAGATGCATATGGGGAGCAACTAACCAACACTTCTCCCTCATGCCAATGTTCCTCTCCTTCCCTTCTTGTCTCTCTAAAAACAATAGAAAAAATGTCCTTGCGTGAAGTTTAAAAAAATTCTTCTGATTCACATTATCTCCCCTAATCATCTTAACTTGAGCTTATTAATTCAGAGCTGTCTAAAGCCATGTTGTCTAGGTAGCGAATACCAGCTAACAACTGAGGATAGCACTCAGTTGATCCTACTTATTCTAGGATTTTTGTAAAGTACCTGAGAAAAATGTGTAGGTAGTGAGGGATCTTAAAATCTATCAATAATTGATAGATAGCTTCTAATCGGTTTAGCTTTGTGTGTGTCAAAACTAAGAATCTTTTAGGGATATTCACCTATATCATGTAGATGATAGGAAGATTGACAGTAAGTCATATTCTATCTAATTGCTAAAAGAATTATTATTCTTACAATGCCGATTTTAATTTTTAAAGATTGCAGTGACAATGTATTTTGTTACACAATCGCTGTCATATTAGGGTACTATCAGAGCCAAAGCTCAGACAGTGAAGGAAACGATTCTTAGACTGACACATGAAATCATATTAATTTTAAGATTAATAAAAACTGGAAGATCAGTTTATGGGTTAAAAGGAATAGAGGAACATAAGAACCAAAAATCTCAGCCAAGGAAGACCCAGGATGTAGAGTTGGGCTGGTAACTGACAAAGATCCTGGCAGGCAGGTCAAAACTACAGATGCCTGGCAATAAGTATTGGGGATTAGTCACTAGGAAACGAGTCCAAAGGCAGGAAATTCAGTTACTTCGGTTACCAAAAATACAAATAGAAAACCTATAAACTCCTTGAGGACAGGTCTTCATTCATTCATTCAATAAATGTATATTAAACACCTTTATACACATGCCAGACACTATTTTAGACACTGGGGAATCAGCGGTGAACAAAACAAAGTTCACTGATCTTATACAGCTTATATTCTAGTTGTGGGAGTACGGAGGACAGACAATACACAAATAAGTAAACTATATAGTACATCACAGGAACAAGTCTATGCAGAAAATATGAGTGGGTGGAAAAACAGAGTGGTAGAGAAAGCCTCACCGAGAGATGGCATATGAGCAAAGATTTTGACAAATAAGAAGGAAGGAAAGAGTCATGCATGAAGGAAGTGTTCTAGGCAGAGAATATAGCACGTCTGAGGACAAGCAAGGGAGCCGTCAGAGTAAGAGCAGAGTGAAGAAGGGGGGAAGTAGCAGATGATGTCGGAAACGTAAGGAGAGAGGCACCAGCAATGTTCGGCCCCGAAGGCCATTGTGAGGACTCTGGTTTTCACTTTGAGTGAGATGAGAAATTATCAGAATATTGAGCAGAGGGAAAGCACATGACTTATAGTGTAAAAGATCAGTCTGACTGTCGTTTTGAGACTAGATCATAGGTGGGCAAGGATTGAGGCAAAACCGTTTAGGATTCTACTCCAACAATCCAGGTGAGAAAAGGCTGCTGTGGGCGGAGGGGTGAGAAGTGGATATATTTTGAAGGTAGAGCCACCAGGATGTGCTCCTGGACTTAAAATAGGATGTGAGAAAAAGAGTCAAAGTAACACCAAGATTTTTAATCTGAAAAACTAGAAAATGGAGATGCTATTTATTGACATGGGAAAGACTGTAGAAAGAGTCTAAACCTTCTCTACTTTCTCATGGACTGGCACAATGCCAGACACCTGGGACTGTTCAGTGAACACCAATAATCTAATCTGAATCTCATGCCTGTATATTTGGGATCAGAGTTGTTCTAGATATAAGACTGACTTGTTGAAGTTATTAAACTAGGCCTTGGTTCTAGTTTCTGGGGCAAGGTCAAAACCAGAGGTACAAGAGCTAACTCACACTAGCTGGCAAGAGCCAATTGCTAAATTTTCAGGCTATTACAAGCCAGGCATTAAACACAGCCATTATTTGAAATTTAGTTATATAAACTTATAGCTGATAAATAATGTCAAAAACAAAGGCAAAACTCATCCCTTCCTAATTATTTTAATACATTGTGTTAGCATCTAGGCTCTTGAAGTTATGTTATTTATGTTTATTATATCCGTGTGATAGAAATAATGGTGTGCTCCTCTGCATCTCTTCCCGACTCTGTGTTCAGCGGTGTTATGTCAGTAGATTTAAATCAGCCACCGATTTCAGTATTTTCAATAGAAATTGGCAGATGCTACAAATGAGGCTGCCCCTCCCCTCCAGAGCTGGTTAAATCTGTAAGTGGGAACTTAGTGGTGCCAGCTCTGAAGGCAATGATAAGTGATGAGCAAACCATTATATATTTTATAAATATATACAGGTACAAGCACTGCACACAGAGTATCATAGTATGATTATACAAAGAGGTCTTCCTTGTTCAGGTGAGGGAGGAATAGGGACGGGAGAAACTGTGATAGGTAACAAACAAAGAATTGCACAGTCAAACAAAGGCCTTAATTACTGACCAAACTAGGAATTGCTAAAAGAGATTACCATCTACATTCAATCAATACCTTTGTAGAATTAAACCTGAAACAAATTATGAGCAGTGAGCCGGGTACATTAACAGCTTCAGACTCTATTTGTGCATTGATATTGTAAGGGATGAGGAGAAAATGGAGACTAGCCAATGCCAAGAGCAGTGACTGAGTATGTGTGAGACTTTCCTCTATCAAGAATCCGATGGTGTTAAGTCTTGTAAAAAAGAAACATTAAAGATATTAAAGACACTGCCTAGTGATTTCTGTGAGACAGCTAGAAAAACTGTACAGTTTAGTTTTATTTATTTTCATTTTCAAAGAACAAAGATGGAATCCTAGGAATGTGAATGAGTTGTGGAGAATAAGAGTGAATTAGACAATTAGGGAGGAAAAGTATATATATAATTATATGTATGTATGTAATTTTATGTATATATACACATACATACCCACACATATGGGATGAGGTCTGCCTGGAAAAAGTCTAGCCATTGTTAATATAGTAAGAATGGTTTGTATAACATTGATGTAACCTGACAGCCAAGGAGAGTGGACTGGAATGTGCATACGTGAATAAGGACCTCACTGTCCCAGTCAGTGGGGTGGTAGATGCCATTGAGTGAGCATGTGTACTATGTGGCCCTTGCATTCAAAATAACTAAGTGAGTAGAGCAATGAATCTGCATCAAATTTTGCATTAAGCTTTAACATTCCTTTGCAGAAACTATTCAGATGATTCAGAAGGCTTTCAGGGACCATGCAATGAGTTCAGAACAAATAATTATGTGGCACAAACACTTCAAAGATGGTTAAGAATCTTTTGAAAGTGATCCACATTCTGGAAATCTTCAACAAGCAGAACACCTGAGAATGTTGAACGTGTACAGGCTGCAACCAACAAAGATCAACTAGAAGCTGATTTGGGGATTCCAAAAACTACTATGTCTGAGATTTTGGTTCAGGATCTTGGCATGAAACGTGTCATGGCGAGGCCAAATATTATTAAGGAGTACTACCTCAATGTTCTTTGCCAGTTGTGAGACGAAATACAACAAAAACAGCTGTGGCTACAGGCAACTGGTGACTGGCAGTTTCATCATGACGATGCACCCACTCATGTATCACGTCTCATGCAGAGTTTTTTGGTGAAACATCAAATCACCCAGGTGACTCAGCCCCTCTACAGCCCAGATTTGGCACCCTGCGACTTCTGGCTTTTCCCAAAACTAAAATCACCTTTGAAAGGGAAGAGATTTCAGACCATGCATGTGATTCAGGGAAATACTATGAGGCAGCTGATGGTGATTCCAACAAAAGATTTTGCATTGTTTTGAATAGTAGAAGTGATGCTGGGAGAACTGTGTGAGGTCCCAAGGTGCCTACTTTGAAGGGGACTGAGGCATCATTGTCCTGTGTACGATGTTTCTTGTATCTTCTTCATTAAATGTCTCTATTTTTCATATTGCATGGCTGGATACATTCTAGACAGTTCTTGTATATTTATCCTCACCTGAGGACATTTTTTTTTCATTGCTTTTAGAGAGAGGAAGGGAGAGAGAGAAACATCAATGGGAGAGAGAAGCATTGACCTGTTGCCTCCTGGGGACACACTAAGATTGGGGATTGAACTGGAGATTGAAACCACAACCTAGTTATCTGCCCTGACCAGGAATCAAACCCACACCTTGTGGTTATGGAACGGCGCTCCAAGCAATTCAGCCACACTGGCCAGGATATGTGTGTATGTATACGTGTACACACACACAGACACACACGCACACACACATATGACAACAGTGACAAAGCACAGCATTTAGTGAATCATTTTTTCAAGAGAAGCAGAAGTAAAAATATGATTTTTAATTGTAAAATGACAATTAAAATGACAAAACTTGAAAAGGACAAAGATGACTATGAAAACAATATATCTTTGATCCTGTCTTCCCAAATCTTACCACTTCACTGATTCTGAATGTTTCCAAAACTGTTCTTCTTTCCTTTAAAAAAAGAATATATTCATTCTCCATCTCCCGTTCTCCCCACTGGGGTTTATTTTCCAAAACATTTATGAAGTTTATTGAAAACAATAAAATACAGAAACACGAGATTCTCATTTTAAAGTAAAATTGACAGAATTTTCCAGAATT
This sequence comes from Micronycteris hirsuta, assembly GCA_004026765.1. Lineage (NCBI taxonomy): Eukaryota > Metazoa > Chordata > Mammalia > Chiroptera > Phyllostomidae > Micronycteris > Micronycteris hirsuta. Next base: position 5,729 of record PVJI01028163.1, read on the forward strand.
TTCTTGATACTGCACCATCCTTATCATTATTGAAAAACAAAAATCTCGTGTCTTTAGATCATTGTTTAATGGGTCCAACTAGCAAAGTTTGTGACCTCAAAGAGCTCCATGCTAAAACAATTGTTCTAGCGCAGCTGAAAGCATGAAGTGACTGCCCTGAGCTGGAGCTAGTCCCAGTGCTGCGGTGGGGGAGGAGGAGACAGCTCGCCCCACTGGCTTTTTGTTCGAAGCTTTCATCTTTATTTATAATGTTTCTGCAAAATTGTTTTTCATAGCTCAGTAAAACTTCATATTTTGCAGAGTTTCTTAGTTTGAACACTAGTCTACTTTCCCCAGACACATTTATGGACATGGGGATATGGAATTACTGGGCCAAAGGATAGGAACATTTTGATGGCTTATGGGTTTATCAAGATTTTATTTAGTATACTATGTATGAAAGTACCTGTCCATTGTACCCTTGCTTATTTGATATGATTGTTTAAAATATTTATTAATCTTCTAACTGGAAATACTTTATTATGTTTTAGTTTCTATTTCTTTGATTACTAGTGAAACTCAAAAATTTTTCCTACATGCCTGTTCACTGATATATATCACTTGCTATCCATTTCTTTGAGGCCTAGAGTACTTTCATCAATTCGTTGAGTTTTTTATATAAGAAAGATAACAGTCCTTTATATTTAGTACCTTTTGTAGATATTTTCTCATTCTCTTGTTGTCTATTCATTTTAATTGCTTTTTAAAAATGTGTTCTTGGGCTTTTTAAAAAGTTGTTGGTAAGTAATAATCACCTCCCAGAGGCTTATTACATATTCTATTCTGATTTTTCCATTGTTTAATATTTACACCTACTCTTTAATCTGGAAATTATTTTGATGTATAGTATAAGGAGATGATCTAAACTATTTTTTTTTCTAAATTGATAGTCATTTTGGAATGGTTCTTCTTTATATTACTGACTTATGACATCCCCTGTATCACACGTTAAGTTCCTAGATAGAATGAGACTATTTCTGCCCTCAAATATTTTTTTCGCTTGTACCATCCTGTTTCAATATAGTCACTTTGGAATATTATTATATTCAATTAGTTTAGTCTTTTTCATAATTAAAAAAGTTCTTGTGGGCTCCAGTCAAGATGGTGGCACAGATAAATGCAGTACTTGAATCCTCCCACAACCACATCAAAATTACAAGTAAATTACAGAACAACTGTCCTTAAGAACCACCTGAAATCTTACTGAAGAGAAGTACTAAAACTAAGGATAAACAGAAGTCACATCAAAACTGGTAGGAGGGGTGGGGATTCGGAACAGGATGTTCCCACACCCAGGTGTGGCAGATACAAATCCAGAGGGTCTTCTCCTTCTAGCACCCTCATGACGTGGAGGTCCCTCATGAGGAGCAAAAGGGCTGAGTCCACCAGGCTCCCAGTCCAGGGTTTCAGTGCCAGGAAGAGAAGTCCCCATAACTTCTAGTTATAAAAACCAGTGAGGATTTTGGCTGAGTAAGACAGAGGGCTTCTGGAGTCCGAGGTCTTTTTCTTAAAGGGTCTGCAAATGGACTTACTCAGACTCATTCACTTTTAGCTCCAGCACTGGAGCAGCAGTTCAAAAGCCACCAGGGATATATAGGAGGAGGAACTAAATTGTCTGGCATCAGGACGAGAGCTGGAAGGGCAGCTTTCTTCCAGAGAGAAGTCCTGGCAGAGGCCATTGTTCCTTTGTTGATCTCTCCCCTCACAGAGCCGGCAAGCAGGCACCATGTCTGAGTCTCCATCATCCTGGCTAACACTCTTTAACCTGCCCTGTTGTGTCCTGAGATCCCCACCCAAGTTACAGGCCCACCTAAGCCATTTTCAGTGGCTTTTCCATAAAAATGGCCTCTTCTGGCCCATGCTTCAGACTTTCCTAAAATTTCTCTAACAAGTAACATCTGACTTCAGCATGCCTCATACTTCTACCTGAGTGGCCCCAATCCCATCATTAGCAACAGGTAGCCTTGGTCCACAACTTGGCCTCTCCTGGGTGCCTCCAAGCCAGCACAGGTAGCCGCCATCTTTGGGTCACTTTGTAGACCATGCCAAGTTAATCCTCTATGGTTGTCACAGCCAGTTATCATAGCTGATCAGCCTGGAAGTGAACCACTCCCACTGAGGTGCCAACAGCAATCAAAGCTCAACTACAACAGGAGGCTGCACACAGCCCATATGGGGTAGACAATGCACCTGGAGTGCCCAGCTGGAGTGATGCAGGAGGCTCTGCCACTGGACCCTCAGGACACCTGTTGCATAAGGCCATATAACCAAGCCTGGGAGACACAGCATCTCTAACTAATACATAGAAACAAACACAGGGATGCAGACAATATGAGGACACAAAGAAACCTATCCCAAGTGAAAGAACAGAACAAAACTCCAGAGAAAAAAATAAACAAATGGAGACAAGTGATCTACCAGATGCAGAGTTCAAAACATTGGTTATGAGGATGCTCAATGAAGTTAGTGGAAGAGTAGATAAACTTAGTGAGAACTTCAACTAAGTGATAAGAAACATTAAAATGGAGATAAGAGAGGCTTCCGGCCAAGATGGAGGCATAGGTAGACATACTGTGCCTCCTCGCACAACCAACAGAGGAAAAACAACAATTTAAAAAACAAAAACAGCCAGATCTGACAGAAAATCAAACTGAGTGGAAGTCCAACAACCAAGGAGTTAAAGAAGACACGTTCATCCAGACTGGTAAACAGGGCGGAGCCGGATGGAGAACACATGGTGGGATGGTGGTTTGTGGAGCGGTACCAGCAACGCTCCAGCTGCCCGGAGAGACCCACAGCCAGCACACTCAATGAAACCCGCGGCTGGCCCACCCGGACCCAGCCGGGTCAAGACTGGTGGACCAGGCGGTCCCTCATTTGCTCCTGCAGATAAACCGGGAGAAAAAGCAGGGAGCAGAGCAGACCTCAAAACCACCATCACGGGGAAATAAAGCCTCAAACCACCGATTGAAAACACCTGTGAGGATTGAGGCAGCAGCGGGAGGAACTCCCAGCCTCACAGGAGAGTTCATTGGGGAGACCCACAGGGACTTGGAACTACGCAAGCCCCCCCACCCACCCCGGAGCCAGCACAGAAGGGCCCAACTTGCTTGTGGGGAGCAGGGGAAGTGCAGAGAGCGGAGCAAGAGCCATTGGTCTCTCAGGATCCACCCCCACAGGCTGTGTCACAACACAACTATGTGGGTTACCCACCCTGGTGAACACCTAAGGCTCCACCCCTTAAAGTAACAGGCGTGCTGAGAGAAAGGAAAAAAAAATGGCCCAAATGAAAGAACAGATCAAAGCTCCAGAAAAAATACAACTACATGACGAAGAGATGAGGAAGACTCGTGCCTCTCACCATGGGAAATGTAACTCCGTTTCACATCTAAAAAGAAACATCAGTGGAACGTGGGACGGCAAGCAGGCCCCACGTGTGTAAAAACAGAATTTCCTGAGGGTAAATCAGAATGGCTTATTTCCTAGAGCTAAGTCTTGCTTCTGCTAAAAATCTCTCCCACCCTGGATCAAAAGAACATATGCTAATGCATGCCTAGCTTCCTTAGACCAGTGCTGCTAATCATTTTGAGTTCAGCCCAAATCTGTTGTCTTTCCATTTGCATACCTCTCCTTTGAAGTGCCTTCCTGGCTGTCTACCGCCTAAAGCATATCTACAATCTATGCATAGTTAATGAGGACCATTCTGATGTAATGTACCCAAGAAAAACAATAAAAGCCTGTCAGGGCTGCACTTGGGGCCTCTCTCAATGATCAGAGAGGGGTCGCGTGGTCCCAGCTCTTCTAGTCCAGTATACTCTGTGTGAATTTATTTACACGCCTGCCATAGCATACAGATTTCTGTGGGACAGGATCCGGGACAAAGAGATAGCCAACATATCAGATGCACAGTTCAAAACACTGGTAATCAGGAAGCTCACAGGATTGGTTGAAATTTGGTCGCAATTAATTGAACAAATAAAGGATACACTAAAGGAAATGAGGGGAAATGTGCAGGGAACCAATAGGGATGAGAAGGAAACTGGGACTCAAATCAACAGAGTGGACCAGAAGAAAGAAAAAAACATCCAACCAGAAAAGAATGAAGAAACAAGAATTCAAAAAAATGAGGAGAGGCTTAGGAACCTCCAGGACATCTTTAAACACCCAACATCTGAGTCATAGGGGTGTCAGAAGGAGAAGAGGAAGACTAAGGGATTGAAAATTTATTTGAATAATGAAGGAGAACTTCCCCAAGCTGCTGAAGGAAATAGATTTCCAGGAAATCCAGGAAGCTCAGAGAGTCCCAAACAAGTTGGGCCCAAAGAGGAACACACCAAGGTACATCATAATTACATCACCCAAGATTAAAAATAAGGAGAGAATCCTAGAAGCAGCAAGAGGAAAGAGGACAGTTACCTATGAAGGAATTCCCATGAGACTGTCAGCTGATTTCTCAAAAGAGACCTTGCAGGCAAGAAGGGGCTGGAGAGAAGTATACCAAGTCATGAAAGGCAAAGACCTACATCCAAGAATACTCTATCCAGCAAAACTTTCATTTAGAATGGAAGGGCAGATAAAGTGCCTCTCAGATAAGGTCAAGTTCACAGAGTTCATCATCACCCAGCCTTTATTATATGAAATGTTAAAGGGATTTATATAAGGCATGGAGGGATATTGACAGGGGAGTACAAGGGGGAGAGAGGAGGAACAAGTACAGAGAATAAGTAGCATACGCGGTAGGTAGAAAACAGACAGGGGGAGGTTAAGAATAGTATAGGAAATGTAGAAGCCAAAGAACTTATGTGTATGACCCATGGACAGAAACTAAAGGGTGGTGAATGGGGGTGGGTGTGGGGTAGAAGGGAATAAAGGGGGGGGGAATGGGACCACTGTAATAGCATAATCAATAAAATATATATAAAAAATGGAAATAGAAATCATAAAAAACAGTCAGAAATGAAGACTACATTAACTGAAATGAAGAATACATTACAGGGAATCAATAGTGGAGTAAATGAAGCTGAGAATCAAATCAGAGATTTGGAAGATAAGGAAGCAGAAAACACCCAATCAGATTAGCAATAAAATAAAGAATCCAAAAATATGATGATAGTTTAAGGAGCCTCTGACAATTTCAATTTCAAGTGTACTAAAATTTTTATTATGGGGGTGCTGGAAGAAGAAGAGAGCAAGACATCAAAAACTTATGTGAAAAAATAATGACAGAAAACTTACTTAGCCTGGTGAAGGAGCTAGATGTACAAGTCTAGGAAGCTCAGAGAGTCCCAAATAAGATGAACCCAAAGAATCCCACACCAAGATACATCATAATGAAAATACCAAAGGTTAAAGACAAAGAGAAAATCATAAAAGCACCAAGAGAATAGGAGTTAGTTACCTACAAAGGAGTTCCATTAAGGCTGTCAGCTAATTTCTCAACAGAAACTTTGCAAGCCATTAGGGATTGGCAAGAAATATTCAAAGTAGTGAAAAGCAAGGACCTACAACTAGGATTACTCTATCTAGCAAAGTTATCATTTAGAATCTAAGGTCAGATAAAGAGCTTTCGAGACAAGAAAAAGCTAAAGGAGGTCATCACCACCAAACTAGTATGATAAGAAATGTTAAAGGGTCTTCTTTAAGAAGAAGAAAAAAGATCATAAATATGAAAAATAAAATGGCAATAAATACTTATCTATCAACAATTACTTTAAATGCAAGTGGATTAAATGCTCCAATCAAAAGACATATGGAAGGTGACTGGATAACGAAGCAGAACCCTTATACATACTGTCTATAAGAGACTCAACTCAGACCTAAAGAGACACACAGACTGAAAGTAAAAGGTTGGAAAAACATATTTCATGAAAAAACAAAAAGCTGGGATAGCAATTCTTATACCAGAAAAAATAAACTTTAAAACAAAGGCTATATAACAAAAGACAAAGAAAGACCCAGCAGTTCCACTTCTGGGTATTTATCTGGGGAAACCCAAAGTACTAAATCAAAAAGACACACATTCACATGTTCGCTGAATCATTATTTACAATAGCAAAGACATAGAAGCAACCTAGTGTCTATCAATAGACGAAAGGACAAAGAAGAAGTGGTGCATATATGCAATGGAACATGACTCAGTCATAAAAAAGGAATGAAATCTCACCTCTGCAACAACATAGATGGACCTAGAAGGTATTGTGCTGAGTAAAGTAAGTCAGACAGAGAAAGACAAATGCCAGATGATTTCATTTATATGTGAAATCTAAAAAACAAAATAAACAAATAAGCGGAATAGAAACAGACTCATAAATACAGAGATCAGACCAATGAATGCAGAGGGGAGGAGTTTTGGGAATGGGTGTAAAAGGTGAAGAGCTTAAGAAGTATAAGTTGGTAGTTAGAAAGTAGACACGGGAATGTAAAATACAGCATAGGGAGCCCCGTCTGGGTAGCTCAGTTGGTTAGAACATCATCCCAATATGCCATGGTTGCAGGTTCAATTCTGGGTCAGGGCACATACAAGAATCAACTAGTGAATGTATAAAGAAGTGGATCAACAAATTGATGTTTCTCTGTCTCTCTCCCATGCTCTCTCTCTAAAAATCAATAAATTTAAAAAATTACACAGCATAAGAAACACAGTCAATAATAACTATGTATGGTGTCAGATGGGTACTAGATTTATTGAGGTAATCATTCAGTAAGTTATATAAATGTCTAAACACTGGGTTGTACACCTGAAACTAATATAATGTTGTATGTCCACTGTAATTGGAAAATAAAAAATTATTTAAAGTAAAAAAATTTTTCTCTCTTATTATTTGTATTCTTATTCTTCCAGGTCAAGTTTTACAATTATTGTACCTGTTACAAAGACTTTGGTAGTGACAATGATCCTTTTATTTGATAGAACAATAGCTATTTCCCTATTATTCTTAATTATGTTAACAATTATTAGGTTAACCAGAAGGGAAGAAGTAAAAGTTAACTCATGATATTGAATTCCATAGTATGTCTGAAACACTTCTATATCTCAGAAGTCTAGTGGAAAAATATTTTTTTAAGATATATAGGCAATAAAACATCTATGAAAAGTTCTCCCTGGAAAGCTATGTCACGGTTTCAAAGAAGAAATATTTCTCTTTGAAACAAATAAATACAAAGGATATGAAACTCAAAGTGACTGAAAACATAAGTTTGCATGCCTTTGCCAATGATCCTGACACTTTAGCCTGAACATTGTGAACAATTTAACAACAGAGATACTTGTTCTCTTGTCCTAATTCAAGCTATTTTCCACATACGTTAATTTGCCTAAGTACACTCAGAGCCTCCTAGAAGTTAAGAAAAACTCTTTCAAATTGATTTATTCTTCAAAAGTGATAAAATTCTTAGAAACCATAGAGAAATTGAGAGCTTCTGTAGTCTCTTTAAGGTAAATATTTCTTGATACTTACAAAAATGAAAATTGTACTTCCATGTTCATTTCAGCATTATTCACAGTAGCCAAGATGTGAAAACAAGCTGAATGTCCAAGGAAGAACAATGAAATATTATTATTCATATTTCTTTACCCTGAAGACTTACACATTTTCTAGATCTCTCTAATTACATAATTTCCGGCTGCTGAGCCTTGTTTTGTTATCTTAATAAAACATAAGTGATGTCAGTTGTGGAACTGGATTTACTCATGCCATTGAACAACCACACCTTTATAATTAGAGGTTTGGCAGTCATCAGAGAGCGGCACAGTCAGCACCAAAATATTATGCCCCAGGCATTTATGTAAACACTATTTTTATTATGTATTTATTTTTATTTTTTTATTTTTTATTGTTATTCTATTACAGTTGTCCCAATTTTCCCCCTTTGCCCTCCTTCTCCCAGCCCACCCCCCAACTCCCAGTCAATCCTCACACCATAGTCCATGTCCATGGGTCATTCATGCGTGTTCTTTGACTAGTCCCTTCCCCTTCTTTTCTCCATGTTTCCCCTCCCCACTCTCCTCTGGTCACTGTCAGTCTGTTACATGTTTCCATGCCTCTGGTTCTATTTCACTCATTAGTTTATTTTGTTCATTAGATTTCTCTTACAGGTGAGATTATGTAGTATTTACCTTTCAATGACTAGCTTATTTCACTTAGCATAATATTCTCCAGTTCTATTAATGCTGTCACAAAAGGTAGGAGTTAACACTATTTTTTTTTTATGAATCTGTAAATTAGCCAAGAGATTCACTAAACACTAAGGACATGATACCTAGCCTTTACCTCTATGAAATTAATAAGCCTGAACTTTGGAAAAAAGCCGTGGTTGGCATTTCCCGCGACAGCATGGCTCAGTGGATAGAGCACTGGCCTGTGAACCATAGTGTTACTGGTTTGATTCCCAGGGCACATGCCTTGGTTGTGGGCCAGGTCCCCAACAGGGGGCACCTGAAAGGCAAACACATTGATGTTTCTCTTCCTCTCTTTCTCCATCCCTTCCCTTCTCTAAAAATAAATAAAATCTTTAAAATTTTTTGGAAAAAAGGTCTCGTGGTTACAAACATAGTACTTTTTATGCTTTCCACAGTTCGAAAAAGTCTGCTTCCTCCTCCACCCAACCAGTAACTTACAACTGTTTGAATTGTTCTGGAAAGCTTAAAATATAGGAATTCTGAAGAGAAAGTGATAAGGAACCAGTCAAGGAAAGATGTAATGCTTTTTCAGAAAATAATCAAAAGCTTTTAAGAGCTTTCTTGCAACAACAGGGGTGGTTAAGTAAACTATAATTAATTTACATGGGAATATTTTATAGTCATTAAAAAATGAAGCAAATGTGTCTGTGTTGACATAGAGAGATATCTGTGATACATAAATTGATAAAAGGAGCTTACGAAGATAAGATCTCACTTTTTTATAAGAAAAAATAGTACTTGTATATATGTATAGGAAGACATATTAAAAATAGTTTGCAGGTGTTGAACTCAATATAGCTAATTTTCTTCATATTTTTGTATTTTCTGAATTTCTTACAATGAGTGTTTATTACTTTCATAATCAGAAAAAAACAAGAAGGAGATTTCTGTTTTAAAAAAATAGTGTAAATGGGTTGCTTGGTGATGAACACAGTTTCTCTCTCTTACTCTGTTCATCTTTTAATTCTGCTTGTTCCTAATTGGCTTACTACTGCATATAGGTTCACTGCAAAATACAGAGTCTAGTCCCAAAGCGAGAAGAACGACCGCCACTGGCTCCAGGCTCCAAACTGTATCCACAATTCACTCGAGCAGATAGAGACATTTTTTCCTATTGTTAGTACTGGCAGACTCAGGGAAAGCCCCAAGACTGGAAATCTACCTGCATAAACAGAGGGCAGGGAAAGACCAAAAAAAGAAACAGGCTATTCCAGTCTGGCAATGAACAGAATTTATTAATGAAAACTTACACACAAGGCAGGTCTTGGGCAGCTACAAGACAAAGTGGATGTCCTCTGTCCCACTTGACTGGCACCAGAGAATTATATAGGGTATTAAAGGAGGGGAGTATTCATTGATACCAGTAAGTGAAGGCTACCGGGTTTGGAAATTACGTGCTTGACCAGGTCTGGACTGGTCAAGGAACCAGCGCATGCAGGAGGCAGGGAAAGGGTGCTGATTTGTGTCAGAAGAAACATTGACTATGATCAATGTCTAAAGGGTGTTTGCAGTAAGCAGTCTCTGTTCTGACCTGCGTCTAGTTCACAGGCTACACAGTGTCACATCATGGAACAATCTCTCTGCCACACCCATTAACTCCAGCAGAGAAGTCATAGGGCAGACTGATTGTGGTGACTTGGACCAGGAACCAAAATGTAGAGGGGAGTGCATGAGAGTGGATAGGGGATGTAATTTCTGATGGGACAGGTGTTGGTCACATTACACTCCCTATGGCCAGGGCAGAGGGGAAATCCGTATTGAGTTAGGCCCAATAGAAAAGAGGGGGTAACGCTGAAGAAACTAAAATAACAGATACCCATTATAATATTCATTCTAGATTCTCATAATAATAGTAATCAAGTTCTTAAAGGAGTTCTCACAGAATATTTAAGTGTTTGGGAATGGAAACCACCATTCAATACATAAACCACCATACTTATTCATTCAATAAATATTCAAGTACCTACTATATGCTTAGTAGTCTGTATGCTTAGTAGTCTATATCCTACCCTGCCCTTGTAAATCTTACATTTCGGACATCAGTAACAATCCTAAACAATGAGTCTAAAATTGGCCTCTGGCTAGAAATTTTACTGCAGTAGTTGAGATAAAAGAAAAGGCGATTTGGATTCATATAATTATTTTTTTATTTGTCTGTAAACACCATAGTAAAATCCTATTCTTGAAAGAAACCAAGCCGGGATGAGTCATGAGATTAATAAGCAAGTGAGAAGAGTTCCAGCTTTTGTGCCTTGATATTAATGGAAACTTACGTTATCTAGACACACCCAAGGTGTTCTGTAGCAGCCTTGAGCTTCAACCTCAGTGCTACTTAACCTGCCTTTACAGTGACACAGGAAAAAACAATCTTGAGGTACAGATTTAATTTCAAGCAAAAAACCTTTCTACTGTTGACTCTGGTAGCAATAAGCAAACTTCCTTTTGCAGGTCAATAGGGTAAGGTACATGAATCAAAACAAGATATTCTCGTTATGTGTCTTGTTAGTGTTTAACTGCTAGAGACTGAATGTGCTCCCCCTTCAAATTCATATGTTGAAATCTAATCTTTAATATGATGGTGTTTCAAGGTGGGGCCTTTGGGAGGTGATTGGGTTGTGAGGGATTAGTGTTCTTATAAAAGAGATCTCAGAGAGTCCACTTGCCCCTCCTGCAAGGAGAGTTCCTTGTGTAAGAACACAGGGAAAAGATGGCTATCAATGAACCAGGAAGAGGCTCTTGCCAGACATGGAATTTGCCAGTGTTTTGCTCTTGACTTCTCAGCCTCCAGATCTGTGAGAAATAATTTTTTTTTAAAGCCACCCAGCCTATGGTATTCTGTTACAGCAGACCAAACAGACTATGACATCTTTTGTATAGCAAAGACCTAAC
>PVJI01028164.1:0-16840 GCA_004026765.1 Micronycteris hirsuta
TGTGGCAGAAGATTACAGGAGCCAGGAGCGGAAGTCAGGTCTAGCTTTCCTTATTTGGGAGACAAAGAAAAAGGCACAGGAGCTTGGGATGAAGGTCACAGAGTACAAACACGGAGGTTGCACGTCATTCGCCCCCCACCCCCTTCTGCAGGTGGGAGGTGCCTCTGCGATTCAGTAGCAGGGAGGTTGCCTGTTACACCATTAGCATGGGGAGAGTAACCGGGTTGTTAATCTGCGCGTTCTCAGCTGTTTGGTGGTTGACTCTTTGAGAATACTCTGCAAACCAAACTGTGTACCGGCCTGGGGTCAAAACTATCCTAGCTAAGGCAATCCAATCACATGGAGCCGTCTGATAGCTGTCTGTTATGGCTTGTAACAACCCAATGGTATAAGGAGAGTTAAGACCATTTTCCTTAATGCTTCTTTTTAGGTCATCATAAAAAGAAAAAGGAAGGGGTTCATGGACTCTTCTTTGACCCCTACCATGATGGAGAAGGCTGCCAGAACATCTAAATCTCCAGCCTCAGCTGCTTGCTGGATGCACTGGCGCATGGCCTTAACAGGATATCTGTCTAAATCTCCTGACTGTCCTGGTGCATCACTCTGCCAGGAGGAGCGCTCCCAGAGCTGGGGCGATGAACGCGGGTTATGAGGTTTCTCCTCCGGCGGGGCTGAGGGCAGGACCTTTGTAAATGGCTTCTCAGCTACATTATGGCAATTTCTTCCTCTGAGCTAGAATCCTGATCTTTTTCTTCAATCACATCTAATTTCCTAGTCCAAATGGGTCAAAGAGCGGTCTTGACTAAACCTAAAGTTGTTAAATTTTTAGACCCAATAGGAGCACGGCTATTTTGTAAAAAATGTAATTTCTCACCGACCACCTCCCAAACGTCTATGTCTAGAGTCCCTTGGTCAGGGAAAGAGGGAAAATATTTCTTAATTGTTTGCATAAGCTTAAGGAGACGGGACTCTTTAACTTTATGTCCCGCTCCCCTTAGAAGTTGCTGAAGTATTCGTAAGTAAGTTTCCTGTTCTGTAGATAAGCCAGATCCCATTGTTATTAAAAATTATTATTTCCTTTGATCAGCGGTCCTTCCCAACTCCACCGCACTGAAATCCTATCCTATTAACTGATGCGTTGTGGGTCTTAAGATGTGATGTTGGTGAGAACAGTCCAGAGAGGAGAATTGGGATATCCAAATCTCCTGCTCCTGCTTATTTGTTTTTGGGGTTCTTCTAAATGATATGCTCGTAAATGCTGGCAACCAACCTTTGCGTCCCCCAGATGAGCGAGAAATTATCCTAGGTGTTTCAAGGCCCCTTCGTGTCACCGGATCTGGTCCCCAACACCCTCACAAGGTTCCGACTCACATGGGAACACCCAATCTCTCGGGCAGAGGGGAGGGATTGCCTTGTCTTCGGAGCTTTTTTGGAGCTCTCATGCAAATTTCCTAAAACTAAGCTCGCAATTCTTCAGTGTCTGAGAGGTCAGATCGCTCATTCACTGATCACTTTCCCTGAAGGGGATTGGTGGAGTGGAATGAACAGCTGATCCAAGAAAAAAGGCTGCGAGACCACGGTCGACTGGCTAAAGCTGCCAGTTTTTTCCTGTTAAGCTGATTAAGTGAAAAGATTCTTTGTTCTCTCTCTCCCAGACTTATACCTAGTTGGGGATTTAGCCACGGGGAGTGGGCGTGTTTGTGTTTTTATACAGTGTGTCTTCTCATTGCGCGGGAGTTTTCTTCGGATTGGCAGGAAAACCTAATGCATTCTACTCCCGTCCTGCGACCAATTTATCCTATCATGGGAGAGTTTTGGCGAGCGCCCTGTGGCATTTACTTGCTCAACCCGTGCCCTTAATGCGGCAAGATGTCCGAGAGAGGAGAAAAAGGATCTTTTCTTTTATAATTCTTAATTATTAATATTCATATATTAAAAATTAACGTGGCCATAAAACGTTTTCGTGCCGTTTCCTTCCCTTTCCCACCCTGGAACAACTCTGAGGTCACTGGAACCCCACTTACTGGGGCCGATCGCACACGGTTTCTATACCTCCTTAGGCCGGGCAGTTTCCAGTCTGGCTTGGAGCCTCAAATGCCCCCTCGTTGGGCCACCATCTGCCATGGGGATTTCGTCCCAGCTGAAACCCGTGGGTGACCATAACCCAATGTGTGAAAGAATCTCACACTGAGACATGCAGGGAGAAGGAATCTGGGGCCACGGGACCAATTCCCAAATCTCAGGAAAAGGACCTCGAGCGTGGCTTAGCCGGGTTTTTATTAGGAAGCTCAGGACACAGCAAAATGGGAATGGCTATTCATTAGCTATGCAAGGGGTTCTGGGCAACCATTAGCATAATCCCTTGGCTCCGGGGGGGAAGGGTCCCAGCAAGTTAACAAGTCTTAGGAAGTAAGTTAATCCAATTTCCCTTTAAGGAATTCTTTTTCCGAAGAGCATGATTTTTACACCGGCCCGCACGGGAGTGTTAATTTCCACGGAGCCAGGCTCGAGACATGGAAGTTCCCGGGTGGTTACGTTTTTATCATGCGGATGAAAAGAATTCCTGTCACAACATAATACATATGATATAATTAAAAATTTAAGTAGAAACTTTAAGATTATGTTTCTATTCATTCCAGTTTACTTTTATACAATGAGTTGCCCTTTGCATTATTTTCAATTTTCCAGGCTGCTTTGTTCTCTGAATCAGCCCAGAGTGCTTGTTGCTGAATGTACTTAACCTCTCCAAGTGCTGACATGTGTTTCTGGGCCAATTTTTTTCAGCATCTCAGTACCTCTCATTAGATAAACTTGTGCCTTTTAGACCTGGTGCCTCAGATTAACCAGAAGAGAAGTAACTGAAGAGAAAGTAACTGAAATAATTTTGCTTCTAATTTGGTGTTAAAAGGGACTTTTCTCATCACAGCTCTTTTACCAAATTTATAAGATATTGTAAACACCCATGATACCTGGTCCATTCTATACAAGCAAATTACAGAGCTCCTTCTCTATGTCTACTCTGCCACATTCTGTCAGAGTGGAACCTTGTTCCCCTTACAAAGTGATGGTGCTGGTAGGAAGCTGACTTCTGTGTCCAGCTGAGACCTTGCTACAAACCAGAGCATCTTTACCATCCCTTATGTATGAAGGGAGCAGGATGGTTAGAAATAAGGTAATGAGTAGAGTAGAAGGAGAACGGATGGACAGTTGACCCCTGAAAACATGGGAGGTAGGAGTGCCAGACCCCACAAGTAGAAAATCCACATATAACTTCTGGCTCCCCAGAGCTTAACTACAGTAATTCCTTTGTACCTATCAGGGGAAGAAATAAATTACTTAAAATTGGCACAGAACAATGCACACAGTGGGCCCTTCACATTGGCCTATTCCCACTCATGGATCAAAAATACTGTTTTCCATCTTGGTTGAATCCACAAATGCAAAACCCAGGGTACTGAGGGCCTTCTGGATATTTATTGAAAAAAAAAATCCACATGTTAAGTGGGTCAACACAGTTCAAACCTGTGTGTTCAAGGGCCAAATATAATTATAAATGATGCTACATTTCATTAAAAAATACAGAGCAAATCAGAATTATTTAGTAAAATAATTGTAGACTAACAAAATAAAACTGTAATATCAGGTCTATTTGCAAATATCTATTACTTAAATTTTACCAAATGATTTCTGGTACTTATGACAACAAAACCATATTAAATATATATGTATCAATAATGGATCTTGTCCTCCTTCTTTCCCCCATTATCCTCCTCTTCCCACCCCTCTGGTAACTCTGTTTGCTCTTAATTTCCATGTCTCTGGTTCTGTTTTGCTTGCTTGTTTTGTTGACTATGGAATCTGCTCAAAAAACTAAGAATGGAAATGCCTTTTGGCTCAGCAATTCCAAAACATTTAATTTTGTATTTAGAATTTAGTATATCTCGACTTCTGGCCAAGATGGAGGTGTATGTAGACACACTGTGCCTCCTCACACAACCAAAAGAAGGACAACAACAATTTAAAAACAAAAAACAACCAAAACTGACAGAAAATTGAACCGTATGGAAGTTCGACAACCAAGGAGTTAAAGAAGAAACATTCATCCAGACCGATAGGAGGGGCAGAGTTGGGCAGCCAGGCAGAGAGGACTCACAGCAAGGCAGCAGCTGGAGGACCAGGTTGGGCAAGGCACGGCAGGCAGACCCAGCAAGGCAGCAAATTGTGGAGTAGGGCAGGCAACATTGCAGTTGGCCGGCAAGGCTACAGCTGGTGGACCAGGCCGTCCCACATTTGTGCACAGATAAACCAGGAGGAACAACTGGGGAGCAAAACAGACCATGCAAACACAAGGCTCCAGCATGGGGAAATAAAACCTCAAACCACCGATTGAAAACACCTGTGGGGGTTGAGGTGGCACTGGGAGGAACTCCCAGCCTTGCAGGAGAGCTCCTTGGAGAGACCCACAGGGGACTTACAAAAGCCCACCCAACCAGATATCAGCACAGAAGGGCCCAATTTGCTTGTGGGCAGAGGGGGAAGTGACTTAAATCTGGTAGAGAGCTGAGCAAGTGCCATTAATCCCTCTCAGACCTCTTCCCCACAGACAGTGTCACAATGCAGCAACCTGGTTTGCCCAACCCTGGTGAACACCTAGGGTTCCACCCCTTATACATAATAGGCACACTGAGGAAAAAAATGGTCCAAATAAACGAACAGATCAAAGCTCCATAAAAAAAAAAAAAATGCAACTAAGTCACAAAGAGATAGCCAACCTACCAAATGCACAGTTCAAAACACTGGTAATCAGGATGCTCACAGATGTGGTTGAATTTGGTTGCAAATTAGATGAAAAAATGAAGGCTATGATAAGTGAAATAAGGAAAATGTACAGGGAACCGATAGTGATGGGAAGGAAAGCGGGACTCAAATCAACGATGTGGGCTAGAAGGAAGAAAGAAACATTGAACCAGAAAAGAATGAAGAAACAAGAATTCAAAAAAATGAGGAGCGGCTTAGGGACCTCCAGGACATCTTTAAATGTTCCAATATCCAAATTATAGGGGTACCAGAAGGAGAAGAGAAAATACAAGCAATTGAAAACTTATTTGAACAATAATGAAGAAGAACTTCCCCAATCTGGCAAAGGAAATAGACTTCCAGGAAATCCAGGAAGCTCAGAGAGTCCCAAAGAAGTTGGACCCAAGGAGGAACACACCAAGGAACATCATAATTATGTTACCCAAGATTAAAAATAAGGAGAGAATCTTAGAAGCAGCAAGAGAAAAGGAGACAATCACCTACAAAGGAGTTCCCATAAGATTGTCAGCTGATTTCTCAAGAGACCTTATGGAAGAAGGGGTTGGAGAGAAGTATTCCAAGTCATGAAAGTCAAGGACCTACATCCAAGATTACTCTATCCAGAAAAACTTTCATTTAGAATGGGAGGGCAGATAAAGTGCTTCTCAGATAAACTCAATTTCAAAGAGGTCACCATCACCAAGCCCTTATTATATGAAATGTTAAAGGGATTTATCTAAGAAAAATATAAAAAATATGAACAGTAAAATGACAGCAAACTCACAGTTTTTAATGACCACACCTAAAACAAAAACAAAAGCAAACTAAGCAAACAACTAGAACAGGAACAGAACCACAGAAATGGAGATCACATGGAGGGATATCAACAGGAGAGTGGGAGGGGGAAAGAGGGGAAAAGATGCAGAGAATAAGTAACATAAGTGGTAGGTAGAAAAGAAACAGGGAATGGTTAAGAATAGTGTAGGATATGACCTATGGACAAAACTAAAGGGTGGGGAAAGGGGGGTAAGGGGGTGGGGGGCAAGAAGGGGGGGGAAGTGGGACAACTGTAACAGCATAATCAATAAAATATAGTTAAAAAATAAAATAAAATAAAACTGTACCCATTAAAAAAAAAAGAATAGTATAGGAAATGTACAAGCCAAAGAACGTATATGTATGACCCATAAACATGAATTAAAGAGGGGGGTGTGGGTGGAGGGGGTGTGCAGGGCAGAGGGAAATAAAGGTGGGAAAATGGGACAACTTTAATAGCATAATCAATAAAAAATATATATATAAAGAATTTAGTACATCTCTCAGAAAAGATTGATAGCCACAATTATTTGATTGGATAATATTAACATTAATCTTCTTGGTAGTGACAGTGACAAGGGTGTGATGAAACTGGTTTGTAATTACATATCTGAAGTAGAAAATAAAAATATTAAAAAAATAATGGTTCTTGTGAGAAAAACTGAATATTAAGTGTAAAGCCCTCTGAGATTGCTGTACAATGGATCAGTCCCTATCAATCCTTAGT
The DNA here is from genome assembly GCA_004026765.1 of Micronycteris hirsuta. Taxonomy (NCBI): domain Eukaryota; kingdom Metazoa; phylum Chordata; class Mammalia; order Chiroptera; family Phyllostomidae; genus Micronycteris; species Micronycteris hirsuta. The sequence goes on from PVJI01028164.1 coordinate 6,341, forward strand.
AAATCTAATGACTGAAGAGTTTGCAATCTTTAAATTCTTTTTGGCAAGAAATTGTGTAAAGGTTATATCACAATTTATACTTTATCTAAGTTAAAATTAATGACTTTAGTCTGTGCTGAATTTCATATCTGTTTATGAAACAAAACAATTTGACCTAATTTGCCAATTATGCAACTTGTGTTTTATGTTTTATAGATACCATATTTATAAATGTTTTATCAGTCCATATACTAGAAATATTGACAATAATAGAGACAATATTTTGAAAATGTAAAAATAAAATTCAGACTTACTATACATGTTCTATAAAAAGACTATATTCAATATCAATGCTTTATTTAATTGCCTAATATTTCTTATTTGTATTAGTAGCAAAAATTTTATATTACACATACAAAAAGAAGCTTATGGAAAAATAACCAAAAAGGAAAGAAAGAAGGAATAAAGAAAAATAGTTAATTTTCAATGTATTATATTGTTGATAATATCAAGATAAAAAAGTAACATACGGGACATAAAGAAATGCTTCATTTAGAACAAATTGCATTTTCAGCATATGTATTTCATGGAAATTGTGTTAAAAACTCATTTTCCCTATTTTTAATTAAAACTTAAAAATATGTAATTCACAGTTATTTAGTCTATATGGTATCTGCAGTTTCACTCTCTGAGGTTTCAGTTACCCAAGGTCAACCATAGCATAAAATATTAAATGAAAAAATTCTGAAATAAATAATTAATAAATTTTAATTGGGTGCCATTCATTCTATGCAGCATAATGAAATCTCATATCATCCTGCTTGGCGCTGACTCAGACATGAATCATCCCTTTGTCCAGCATCTCCACACTGTATTTACTGCTCACCCATTAGTCAGTCGGTATTCATTTCAGTGAACACATCGACCATCATGGTATCGCAGTGCTTGCGTTCATCACCTTCATTTTACTTACAGCACATTCTCATAACTATTATTACAGTATATGATCTCTTACTGTGACTAACTTATAAATTAAACTTTGCCATAGATATGTAAATATGGGAAAAGACAGTATATTCAGGGTTCAGTACTATCCACAATTTCAGGCATCCACTGGGGGGGGGGTCTTGGAACTATCCTCTGGAAATAAGGAGGGCCAACTGCATACATAAAACTGTATGATTGGTAATATTAACCCACTGTCTTATTCAGTGTTTTAATACTTATAATAATTTCATATATGGACACATAAGCACATAAGAATTGCATTTCTATAGCCTTTGGTATGTTGCCCTAGTAAATTTTATTGCTTCCTCTGTCTATTCATGCATGACATCATTTTATTCATTAGTTGAATGACTCTCTGTTGAGACTTTTCTTTAGTTTTACCTAACAATTCATTAAAAATTTTCTGCTAACACACATATATATTAAAGTGCTGAGAGCTCAGTCAGAAGGAAATACTCTTATTTCAGTTTAAGACTGAAGCTCTAATTATTTTCTACCAGGAACTGTTGAAGCAATCACCTTAAGTCATACACCCTAGTTCAGTGTTACTGCCTTGCAATTTGGTGAGTCACACATTTTCAGTACAGTTCTACCTAGACATTGCAGATTATTGTCCTGTGATAATTGCAGTATTTTATATTTTTAAATAGCAAACAACTTTTTATCTTCCTTTAAAAATGTTATTAGCAATATCATTATATAAAATAATGAATAAAATTTTTGAAAAAAGATAAAAAAGATGAGAAAACACAGATTTGGGGAAATAAGCAAATAACCTGAAAAAATGAATTTAAAAATAATATAAATGAATTTTAGGTAAAATATAGTATAATTTTTAAATGAATTTACTAGTTTCCCCCTTATCTATGGGGGTGGGTATATTCCATATCCCCAGGAGATGACTGAAATACCTATGATAAAATTTAATTTCTAAATTAGACAAAGGAAGAGATTAACAACAGTAACTAACAATAAAATAGAACAGCTATAACAATATACTGTAATAAAAGTTATGCAGATGTGGCATCATTAAGTAAAGTAAGAGTGAGTTGAACGCAAGGTAGTATGATATATACTCCTGGTCTTGAAGTAGATTACAGTGTTATTTTCGAAGCATCATGACATACCCATAAGTAATTTAGAAAACACTTGTAATAGTACCTAATTTGGTATTAAATAATGATATTGAATGTATACCTCATAAGAGTGCAAGGAAAGTAGAAATTATTATAATGTATATAATTTGGAAGACTTGAACATCAAAATGTTTTCATTAATATTTTCATTCCTTAATTTATTTCATATGAACTAATAAAAGCTCTGCAATAAAACCTGTCATAATATTTTAGAATTTTCATAATATATCTGTATATATGAAGGAACCATGTATTATATTGCTAATTTCAAAAAAGATGCCAAGTTGGTCAGTCCAACCTGAAACTAAATTAATAAAACATTAAAATTGCTTTAGGAACATATCAGGAAATATTGAGTTTAAATGTTTAACAATTACATGGGTAAATTAGACGTGGGAATAAATAAAAATGAGGCAAAAATAGAAACAAAAGTTAAATATAGACAATACTTAGAAGTCTGAAAATCCAAAATCATCAATTATTTTTATTTGGCAAAGGGGAGGTAAAAACAGCAAAATGCATATTGACAATGACTGTGAAACTTAAAGCTCTACAACCGCATTAAAATCAGCCTGGTGATGATCTATCATATTTCCTCACCTATGGTTGCTGGAGGAGCCCTGCCTGGGGCTTCTTCATTTCTGTCACATTATCTTATTGTTAAATAACAATGAGTTGAGAATATTTGTTTAGGTATTCTTAAGATTATTTCTAACATAAAAGCTGTCAATTTCCACAACATATCTTTTTCTTCTTGCCTTATGCACTCTATATCTGTTTGCCAGGTATGCTTGTTCCAAAGTAAATTTTAAATCTGATGTAACCAAAGCTATTCATAGGGACTGAGAGGAATGCGTCACTCTCGTGACAAATGTATGTATGCTTTCTGGTAAGGAACTGGCTTAATCTGATGATTACTGAGCCCATTAATCAAAGTGCTGATCAGAAGTCATAAAGAAAATGATCCATATTTCATCACCCTTTCGCAAGGCACCAAGTTCTTTCCAGTTCACCTTTATAAATAATTCAGCCCCTAATCTCTTTCCATATACTTCCATCTCCTTCATTATCACCCAAGAAAGTTGAGATTTTATACTGAAGACAGAAAAACTTTTCAGCTCCCGCTGAACACCCACTTTTTTTTTTTTTTAGTTCAGAGAAATTATTAACAAAGAAGCTTTGCTTCTTGGAGTAACATTTCTATTTACCTGTTCTTGACAAATTGATTATTCACATTAGTTTTCTTTTCCAGGCTTAGTGGTGTGTCCTTATTAAATAGGTATGCTGCCACTGGTACTTACAGTAAAAAACTACCTTTGAAATAACTACATAGCTACACATGAACTTTTTAAGACTGCATCTGTGAATTTTATCTTCAATGAGTTAATTAACTAATCATCCCTACTGCAAAATACATTACACATTTTTAGGATACTGGCATTACTTATGTTCAAAAATTAATTTATTTAAATTATCTTCTATCAAGTGATGTAATCACAGAAAGTTTAAATTGTATTACTTGAAGACATTAGTAGTCAAACATTGTACTTTCACAGGACATTTCCCTTTATCCTTCCTTCCTTTTCCCTCCCTCTCTCTCTTTTCCTCTTTCTTTTACATAAATTGTTCTGAAAAATTCTCACTTTAAAAAAAAATTTCACCTGAGGATATGTTTATTGATTTTAGAGAGAAAGGAAGGGAGAGAGAGAGAAACACTGATATGAGAGAGAAACATTGATGGGTTGCCTCCTGCATGCACCTCCAACAGGGGATGAAACCCAAAATCTAGGTATGTGCTCTGACCAGGGATCAAACTTGCAACACTTTGGTGCATGGGATGATGCCCCAACCTACTTAGCCACCCAGCTAGAGATCATGCTTTTTTAAAGAAGAAAACAGATTTCAATCAATAACAACTTCCTCCCACTTTCTCTCCACCTGTTTGCCACCAGTTCCTGGTCTCCCATTAATTTTTGCATTTGTGAAAGGATCAAGGTTGGAGCTCATAACTGTTCACTTACAGCCACTTGAAGTAAAATAAAAGCTTGTTTTTTTTATATTACTTGCATACATTACAATATATAACAGGAGTCAACACACTTCTGTAAAGATCCAATTAGTAAACATTTTCCACTTTGTGAGCCATACATTATTTTCCCAAGTTGTTTCTGTCATGTTAACACAAAAACATTCTTTTTTAAAAAATATTTTATTTATTTTATTTCTAGACAGAAGGGAGCGGAGGGAGAAAGAGAGGGAGAGAAACATCAATGTATGGTTGCCTCTCACATGGCCCTCACTGGGGACCTGGCCCGCAACTCAGGCATGTGCCCTGACTGGGAATTGAACCGGCGGCCCTTTGGTTCACAGCCCACGCTCAATCCACTGAACTACACCAGCCAGGGCACAAAAACATTTTTATACTATGTGCAGATAAATGAATGTGGACATAGTCCGATAAAATTTACTAGTGGATACTGAAATTCAAATTTAACAATTTCCCATATCAAAATATTCTTACTTTGATTTTTTCATTTATTTAAAATGTATGCATTTTAAAATGTGTATGTATTAAGTTTCAAGGAAGTAGCAGCCTTTAAGATTTTGTTTTGGCTTTGGAAACATGATTTATTAATAACCCTGTATGAGTTATAGGAATTTTATACCCACTACACAGAAAATATGACATATAAAAATATTGTTGAAGGTAATCACTCATGAGGGTAGAGAAACGATTTCAGTTAGTCATGTAACCCTTATATTTTAGAATATATTCAGTATGCTGCACTTAATATGTGCCCTAATTTTGATATATTTTAGGTCAGCAATAATTTTGACAATGGCAAACATGTGTGGCTAAATTTAGGATAGTAGCTATATATATAATCAAGCAATGAGAAATAAGGTCTCTCCCAGACTTTGACAAATTCTAGTTATTTTATAGGTCAGTTTGATTATAACAACAAGCCAGAGCAGGATCAATTTAAAACTGCTTACAATAAAAACACAGAATTTTTACTTAACATAGATTTAGCCTCAGACATCTGTTATATTGCCAGACATATAGTAAAGTAACAGTTAATTGAATTTCATAAGTGATGGTCTTCCCATTCTGAAATGAATATGACTGATTTACAACAGAAAAATTTAAGTATTTGTGTTATTATATAGATCAATATGAAGTAAACTAATCTTATCCCTGTACTGCTACATTGTTTGGTAGTATTCCCACTATTAACTTGCTTAATTTAGATTACTCCAGAATTCTCTCTTCTTTATGAATGAATATAAGATATTCATTAAATAAACAGTGTAAATAGTGTAAAAAGTTATATAAATGTGTAAAAAGTGCTGTTGGCCATGACTTCAATATATATTTAAATAAGGCATCCTTAAGCAGAAATGCACACGAAGCAAGGTTATGTAAGTATTGATTGATTGGCAAAAATGTGACCAGGGGCTCACAGGAATCTAGTCCAGTATTTTCCTAGGACCAATGCTTCAGTGTTCACAAATTCAGTGTTTGCGGTGACTTGATGAAAAATGACTCCACGGCCCGGCTGGTGTATCTCAGTGGATTGAGCATGGGCTGGGAACCAGAGTGTCCCGGTTCAATTCCCAGTCGGGGTATATGCCTGGGTTGCGGGCCAGGTCCCCAGTGAGGGTCATGTGAGAGGCAACCATACATTGTTCTTTCTCCCTCCCTTCTCCTCTCTCTGAAAATAAATAAATAAAATCTTAAAAAAAAAAAAAAAGAAAAAGAAAAGTGACTCCATGGACAACAAGAATCCACAGGTAGAGTCAGGGCTGGTGTTAATACTTTCATTCAAAAGTTTATGCTTGCTGATGTTGCTCTATGTTTTAGAAGTGTTGAATGACCAAAAAGGTTTTTCTATGCAAAGCAGTATGCAGTTAATTCATAGAAAGAGGATGGAAGAGAGAAACAAAATAAAACCAAATTGAAGAAAAAAGAAGAATGTGGCTGAATATAATGTTCCAGTTCTGCTTTCAACATATTTCCATGTTTCCTGACCAAGACAACCCTAACACTCCCTCAACCTGACTAAATTCTAGACAGCTTTCTTCTTGGCAACAGACCCAGCACTTTCCTTTTCTTACAGCATTTACTCTAGGAAACTTGTAACTGAAATTTTTCTCTGCCTCTTCGAGATACAAATCTTGTCCCAGCTCTTGCCACGTTTGCATCCCAGGGATGTTTTTCTCAATGACCTGGGAGACATCCCTTTCAAATGTAATCAGCAAAAAAAATAGTGCCCTCATCTCCCAGTCTCTGTAAGAAGATAGGAATTTAAATTAATCAAGATCAAGGCCAATTAGCAAACACAATTGGTCTAATCACACTGAGCAACCTCTCCACTGACATCCTCCAGCACTTGTCCACTAGCTTATCCAGTGCTTAAAATTTCTCCCACCTTTGTTGAAGCAGATTTGGGTTTAATTCCTCTCCCATATTAAATTGTCTCAAATAAAGTGTTCCTTGCCTTATTAACTTTGTGTGGCTATTTTTCTTTGAAACTCCCTGCATCTGATTTATTTGAAGTATGCATGTTTCTGGTGGCAGACTACATTTATGTGTGTACACACATGCATGGACACACACGTAAACACTCATACTCATACAATTGAAGGGGTAGTGCAGTAAAAAATAATTCCAGGACAGACTATAGGTGTTGATAAAACTATTCCTTGTTTCTTAATTTTTCCCCACAGAAAAATCATCCATGACTTGAAAGAAAAACTGGATTTAGTGGAAAGCCACAAAGAGGTCAGTCCATTCAATCAGAAGATCAGTTAATAGTTATCTGCTACAATTGCTATATCCTCCTCACACACAATGTCATATGATTCTATTTGGAAATACTTGAAGATGGGTTTTATTTTGCCTCTGACTGGATTAGGCAGTTGTTATCATTTATCTATTGCCACAATGATGTGAAATAAACAGAATCAAAACGCACCAATGGCATAAAACAATAAACCAGTAGTTTATAGTTCATAAGTTGACAGAATTCAGCTGATTTGGACTGGGCTCAGCTGATCTTAGCTGTTCCTACTCTAGATTCTGTGGTCAGCAGTGAGTCTGCTAGCAGCTCCAATGACCTTGCCTCATCTCATTAACAAAACTGTGGTTGTTTAAAGGATGTCCTCAGCTAAAAACTGGGCCAATTTGACTCCGTTCCACATACCCCTATATCTTTCATTCCTCAACAGACAAGCCCCAGGTTTGTTCTCTGGTGAAGGAACAAAAGGCAGGTGGAGGAACAAAAATATATTCCCAGGTCTCTTTTTGCATCCCATCTGCTGTATAACAAACATCTGATAACATCCAATGAACAAAGCAAGTGACAGGCTATAGCAGATTCATGGTGGTGGTGGTGTGAGGGTGAGGAAGAGAGTGGGAGACACTGCAAAGTCACATGGGAAAGAGCATGAACCAGGTGAGGGCAGAGAACTGGGGTCTTTAATACACCCGATCTACTATAGTAGAAATATGCTCCCTCTTATACATATATTGAAATATATATACACACACACACACACACACATACATATATATAATGTATGTATATGTGTATATACATATACACACAAATGTATATATACACACATTTTCTTGTAGGTTTATAATGGCCTGCTTAATCCCACTGCAGAGGAAAATCAGCTAATTATTTTGCAAATATAGTTATGCCTATGGTTTTAGTGTAACTTCTGTGACCCAAACTATTATGTGATATGTGATATGCCAAAATGATGTATTTCATATACATAATAATCATAAGTTTGGGATAATGAGTTCTTTCATTTTGGTTGAGATGTTTCAATGTGCTAAGAATCTACTAAAAAAGGGAAGTTAAATATTACTAAGTTCTTCAGAAGCATTTTAAATAAATTTTGGGTTGGTTTACATTTCACTTCATCCTCTTTCATTATCTCACACTTTTGAAAAAATTAATGAAAAAATTTAGTGAAACACTGTTCATTTTCTATTAAAAAGTAAATGCAAACTCACTTGAGATACATGGTCAACTTTTTGTAACACTATGGAGTAAGTGCAGAACACATCACTGAAGCAAAGCTCCCACTTTGCTAAATGCACCATCTTATCTCATTTTAGGCAGGATTCTATGTTTATTCTGTATTCACAGACAAAGACACTCCAGTCTGATTGTATAAAGCTAACATTATGCAGATGTTTGATTCATTGTAGTCCTTGATTCTTTTTATCATCTTGTATTCTTGTGGGGCCAGCTAGGGTATGATGCTTCCTAATTGTAATCTTTCTACTTGGCCACAAGCAGCTGGTAGGAAAAATTCATTGTGCAGTGCAGTCTTTGCATTTCTCACCCTTTTACTTAAATTTACTTCAAAGCACAGTGGCAGTCATGCTAATAGGAAAACTTGCATTAAGCAGGCAGTGTCCCCAAAACTCCTGAAGTATAACTGGAAAGGTAAAACGTTAGAGACCCTACAGTTCAGAATATACAATGATTATATTTTATTTTTCTCTAAAAGAGCCCTTGCAAAGCATTAATTTGTATTAATTAATTAATTTGTAAAATTAATTTGTATTAATATTTGTATGTCATCAAGGGGAAGTTTATGTACACATCCCTCAGAATTTTCTAATATTTTTGAATTTCTGGCTAAATTAGCCACTTGGGCCACTGATTAATAACCACATCTACCAAGAAGAGCTCATGAGAAAAAGAAATCACCAAATATTTATTGCTTTGACATCTAGATTTAGGTTTGAGAAGAGAAAATCCTTGGTTTTCCATCATTACTAATCACATGATTTGGTATAAGTCACTTTCCATCTCTGAGTCTCAATCCATCTTTAGAGCTTAATGGTCTACCTCAAGATCCCGTAGGGCCCTGGCTGGTGTAGCTCAATGGATTGAGCGCGGGCTGGGAACCAGAGGGTCCCGGTTCGATTCCCTGTCAGGGCACATGCCTAGGTTGCGGGCTGGGTCCCCAGTGAGGGCCATGTGAGAGGCAACCATACATTGCTGTTTCTCTCCCTCTCTGTCTCCCTCCCTTCCCCTCTCTCTAAAATAAATAAATAAAATCTTTAAAAAAAAAAAAAAAGATCCCGTAGGGACACAGAAAAAGCCACACAGGCCCCAGCTCAGTGCCAGGTAGATGATTAGCATAATTATCATTATTATTAGAATCCATAGCTCAAGAATATCTGTCCAACACTAATGAGCACTTTGACTTTTTCATTTATAAAAAATAAGTTGTGCAATACCTTGTTCCAGGGATTCTAACCATGTACATGTGCAATAGCCTGGGTGTTTAGGGGCCAGAATGGGTAGTTTTGACTTATTTGATAAATTAATAATCTGGATAATTCAGATAAATAAACAGCCAGACCTAATTAAATACTGGTTGAAAATTGGCAGCTTTGATCAAAAGAGAATCTGCCCCATGGAAAAGTTGAAAACTGAGTTCTCTATAGAAGTCCTATGCAGCCTGAAGTCTTAGCTAAAAACTAATTTTGGTGATTTTGAAAATAGCATTTCAAGATATAAAGTTTTTACATACATTTTCAATCAACATGTCCTGTTGATTGTGAAAACATTAAATCATATTCTTTAGTCATCCATTTATTGTTCAGAGGAAATCTATTAAATTATATGGAATGGTGGCAGAACAGTACTGGGGCCAGTTGTCATTAATGAGCTGTTTACACTGTGAAAAAATATAATTTTTTTGCATATTTGTGGAGTGTTTATAAAATCATGTGGAATTTGGAATTTAGTGAAAGTACAGCAATATGCTTGTTTTAAAAATAATTTAATCCCCTTTATTTAGGAGGTACTGTGATAGGCACCTCAATGACATTACCTCCTTGATGAGCTGGTGATGCTACTCTTCTAGTTCACACACGCACAAAAGATAGGTAATATTTTTATTGAACAGCAGAATTTTTTAATCAATACAGTAGAGCAGCTACCTTTCTCTGGGTGTGTTTATTATTATTGTCCAAAATAAGATACAACAAGCACATCTCTTTAATGTTAAATTTTTTTTTCATAGTTTGAGATTTTAATATCCTAGTAATTAATAGAATAATAAGATACAAAAACTGCTAACAAAATAGAAGATATGAAGATAAAAAAAATCGACAAGCCTATAAGCAGGCTCATCAAGGAAAAAAAGAGAGAGGACCCAAATAAACTCAATCAGAAATGAAAGAGGAGATATTACAACTGATGCCACAGAAATACAAAGGATTATAAGTCACTACTACAAAGAACTGTATGCCAAGAAATATGAAAACCTAGGAGAAATGGACAAATTTTTAGAAAAATATGATCTTCCAAAACTCAATAAGAAAGAAACAGAAAGC
>PVJI01028165.1:0-16831 GCA_004026765.1 Micronycteris hirsuta
CCCCACCTCCCTCCTCCCCCTTGGTTCTGTCCATGTGTCCTCTATAGTGGTTCCTGAAAACCCTTCTCCCCATTGTCCCCTCCCCCCTCCCCCCTGGCTATTGTTAGACTGTTCTTAATTTCAATGTCTCTGGTTATGTTTTGTTTGCTTTCTGCTTTTGTTGATTATGACAATAGACTGTTTTATATACATGTTTGTATCTGTGACATTTTTGGAACTCTCATTCTAATTTATTGATTTCTTTGGGTTTTCTGTGTTCAAAATGACTATTTTTGTGTCTTCCTTTTCGATCCTTTTCTGTTTTGCTCTCTGGACTACCTAGGACCTCTGTTATGCTGAATACAAGTGATGATAGCAAGTATCCTTTTCTTATTCCTGTACTTAATGGAAATATTTGCAATATTTCAATATTAAATGAGATTATTGTATGGTTTTTACATTCCAAGCCTGTTTTGAGTTTTTATCATGAAAAGGTATTACATTTTATCTAATGCCATTTCTGCGTTAATTGAAATGGCAAATGATTTTTCTTCTTTAATTTGATAATGTGATGAACTAGAGCACTCAACTTTTGATTAATAAACCAAATTTGCATTATTGATACAAACCTTACTTGGTCAGGGTATATATATTTTTTTACATTGTTGGATTCACTGGTGTAATATTTAGGATTTTGTATCTGGGTCACACGTAATGCCAGTTTGAGTCTATATTTTTATTTTTTAATCTATTCTACTCTGGTTTTGATGTTGAAGTTGTACTACCCTCATACAATGAGTAAAGAGTTTTGCTTTTATATGTTTATTTGAAAAGTTTATATAAAATTGGTTTATCTTTTTTCTTGGTAGAACTTGCCTATAAAGTCATCAGTACCTGGCATTTTCTTTTTATTTGTTTATTTACTTATTTATTTAAAATTAATTTTATTGATTATGCTATTACGGTTGTCCCATTTTCGCCCTTCTATTCCCCCCCGCACCTCCCCCGATTCCCCACCCATTAGTTTTTGTCCATGGGTCATACACATAGGTTCCCTGGCTTCCACATTTTCCATACTATTCTCAACCTCTGCCTGTCCGTTTTCTACCTACCGTTTATGCTACCTATTCTCTGTACTGTCTCCTTCTCTCTCCCCCTCCCACTCCCCTGTTGATACCCCTCCATGCCTTATATAAATCCCTTTAACATTTCATATAATAAAGGCTGGGTGATGATGAACTCCTTGAACTTGACGTTATCTGAGAAGCACTTTATCTGCCCTTCCATTCTAAATGGAAGTTTTGCTGGATAGAGTATTCTTGGATGTAGGTCCTTGGCTTTCATGACTTGGTCTACTTCTCTCCAGCCCCTTCTTGCCTGAAAGGTCTCTTTTGAGAAATCAGCTGACAGTCTTATAGGAACTCCTTTGTAGGTGATTGTCTCCTTTTCTCTTGCTGCTTCTAAGATTCTCTCCTTATTTTTAATCTTGGGTAATGTAATTATGATGTGTCTTGGTGTGCTCCTCTTTGGGTCCAACTTCTTTGGGACACTCTGAGCTTCCTGGACTTCCTGGAAGTCTATTTCCTTTGCCAGATTGGGGGAGTTCTCTTTCATTATTTGTTCAAATAAGTGTTCAATCCCTTGGTCTTCCTCTTCTCCTTCTGTCATCCCTATTACCCAGATGTTGGGATGTTTACAGATGTCCTGGAGATTCCTAAGCCTCTCCTCATTTTTTTGAATTCTTGTTTCTTCATTCCTTTCTGGTTGAATGTTTTTTTCTTCCTTCTGGTCCACACCATTGATTTGAGTCCCAGTTTCCTTCCCATCACTACTGGTTCCTTGTACATTTCCCCTCATTTCTCTTAGCGTGTTCTTCATATTTTCATCTTGTTTGTGACCAAATTCAACCAATCCTGTGAGCATCCTGATTACTAGTGTTTTGAACTGTGCATCTGATAGGTTGGCTATCTCTTCGTGGCTTCGTTGTATTTTTTCTGCAGTTCAGATTTTTCATTTGGGCCGTCCTTCCCTTTTTCTGAGCTTGTTACTTTAAGGGGCAGAGCCTTAGGTGTTCAACAGGGCGGAGCAACCCAGGTCGTTGTGTTGTGATGCTGCCTGTGGGGGTGGGGCTTGAGAGAGAACAATGGCACTTGCTCCGCTCCCGGTCACCTTGCCTGACACCCACAAGCAAATTGGGCCCCTCCGCCGGTTCCAGGTGGGTGGACCTGTGCAGATCTAAGTCCCTATGGGTCTCTCCAATGAACTCTCCCTTGATGCTGTGAGTTCCTCCCACCGCCGCTTCAACCCCCACAGGAGTTTTCAATTGGTGGTTTGAGGCTTCATTTCCCTGCATTGGTGGGTTGCGAGGTCTACTCTGCTCCCCAGCTTTTTCTCCCGGCCTATCTGCTCGTGTATGAGGGACCGCTCGGTCCACCAGTCTCGGCCCTGGGTTGGCCAGCCATGGGTTTTGCTGAGTGTGCCAGCTGCGGGCCTCTCTGGGCAGCTGCAGCGTTGCCCCCACTGCTCCACAAACTGCCAGCGCACTGCGTGCTCTCCGCCTGGCTCTGCCCTGCTTACCTGTCTGGATGAGTGTGTCTTCTTTAACTTCTTGGTTGTCGGACTTCCATACAGTTTGATTTTCTGTCAGATCTGGTTGTTTTTTGTTTTTAAATTGTTGTTTTCCCTCTTTTGGTTGTGCCAGGAGGCATTGTGTGTCTACCTATGCCTCCATCTTGCCTGGAACCTGCCATTTTCTTTATAGAAAGCTTAACTACAGATTTAAATTCTTTATTATTTATTGGATTGAATTATGCAAACATTCTCTTGATTCAGTTTTGATAGTTTGTATTTTTTTAGTAATTTATTCATTTTATTTAAATTATCAAATTACTCTCCTAAATTATTTTAATGTTTCTTAATTTTTTATTCTCTGCAGTAGCAGTATTTTTGTTCCTTTTTTTCTCTACTGATTAATAGTTCACTTGTATCTTATTTCTTTTCTTTCAGGCATTTGTCTCTTAAAAGTCTTCAAAGAACTTGACTTTGACCCTTATCTTTTGTATGTTTTTTTATATTTCATTAATTTTTATTTTTATCTTCATAATACCTTTTTTCTCCTTCCCAACTATTATAAGGACTGCCTGTTTTTGAGCTAGAATATAGTTTTTATATATAATAGACAATACTTCATTGTTTAAAATTTGCAATTTATTATTTGTGATGTTGAGCATTTTTAAATACAATATTTGTTAGCTATTTATGAATTTTATGTGAAACGTAAAAGAGGGAATCCAAGACTGAGGAAGCTATTTTAAGGAAAAAAAGTTAGGGAGATAATGTTTAGGACATGATATAGCACTCTGTACATTCTATATTATATGGCATATGTTTTGTTATATTCTAATTACTTGATTGTATGGTTTGAACTCTTTAAGGACAGACACTAATTTATACTCATCTTTGAGTTCTAGACATTATCATATACATCTGTGAGTGTTAGACATTGCCTGACTCACTAACAAACGGCTAGCTGGCTTGATAGATGGTGGGTTAGGAAACTCGGATATATTAGTCTAATATAGAGGGTGTTGACACCTTGTATGCAGAATAATAATGATTTTGAAACAATTCTGTCGACTTGATAAACCTGTCAAACAGGGCTCCTGCTCTGGTAGTTGTTCCTCTTGTAGGTCAACATGGTCTCTAGCCTTTCAGTGAAATACTGGAAATTGTGTTTTTCTTTATTAGAATATGAGGCATGGAGGTCCGAATTAGGAGACAGGAAGGAATATATCAGTCATGGTTCAGTCAGGGGAGCAGAATCTTTATGAGTTGCGGGACAAGGGATTTATTATATAAATTAGAACTTATGCCACAGGGGCTGTGGGAGTAAAGGTCCAGGAGGAAGTCAGGAGTCAGCAGCTAGTCAGTCTGAGAAGCCAAGCACATCCAACCACTGAATGAGACTGCAGAGGGAAATCTTGTAGGGAGGGCTGTGGGAAACCATGCCTCTGTGTAAACACAGCCTCTGTGGGTCTGCTGCCACCGTTGGCCAGCCTGGTCTGCAGTAAAGAAGCGCTGACAGCCCTGGCCAGTGTAGCTCCGTCAGAGCATCCTCCTGTAAACTGATAGGTCACGGGTTCAATTCCCAGTCAGGGCACAAGCTTGGTTTGTGGGTTCAGTCCCTGGTCAGGGTGTATGTTAGAGGCAACTGGTCAATGTTTCTCTTATATCCATGTTTCTCTCCCTCTCTTCCTCCCTTCCCCTCTAAAATCAGTAAACATATCCTCAGGTGAGGATAAAAAAGAAGAAGGGAAGAGGAAGGAGAGAGGGAGGAGTGGAGGGAGGTGGAGGAAGAGGAGGAGCCAGACCTTGTTGGCTCCTGTCACATTTCACCACAATGATCTTCAGCTTAATGGCTATTGATTCTTTTCCAGGTCTTGTGAAAACTCTTTTTTTGGCCAATTCTACACTAAATTGTATAGGGAACAGGATTCTTGGAAATGTAGTTCCACCTTAGCAGGTTGACACAGTAAAAGTCTTGACACAGAACTTCTAGGAGAATACTCCAAGAGTAGAAAGGAGGTTGAGGGTTATAGCTAGGTTCTACAGGGGTAGAAAAAGAGGCCTAATTACAGTGATTAGGGGAAGTACTGAAGGGAGGAACGGCAGGATGTTGAATCTGAGAGGCTAACTGTGAACATAGCGAATCCAGGTAAGTGCCAAAGCATAAACTGCTTCTGATCTATTGATATGATGGTAATAGCCCCAGTGAGTCCTACTTCCAATATGGACATTTCTTCCACATCTTATCTTTAAGTGATAGTGGCCTTAGGAGTTCTTCTCATGGCCTGCTGCTTCTCTTTCTCAAAATATTTTCCTTGGACCATTTCATTCCTACCTTGTGTTCAATTACCAAACTAAGTACCAGTTTCCTAAATCTATATTTCCAGATCTTTTTTCTTAGCACTCATGATAAATTTGTACAGGCTTACTAGGCTGTATGTGCTGTAGACTATTTAAACCCAACATATCTAAAATAGAACTAATTATCTCTAGCAATAACCGCTATTTTCTTGATGTAGCAGCTGACTTCAATATATATGCAGTTATCTAAGCCAGGAAACTCAAAGTCATCTCTGAAAAGTCCTCGTTTTCAGTATCTAGTCTGTCATTGGATATGTTAATTATCTCTCTTAAATATCTCTTCATTTATTTTCTTTCCATTCATACTAAGTTCAGTAGTTTAGCATTTCTTACTCAATTGTTACAATATTCTTTTTATTTTATCTATCACTAAAATCTTCATTATTTTCACTTTTAAAAAGTATATTTTATTGATTATGCCATTACAGTTGTCCCATTTTTTCTTCCCTTTATCCCCCTCCACTCTGCACCCCTCTTCCCTCCAGCAGTCCCCATCCTTAGTTCATGTCCATGGGTTGTACATATAAATTCTTTGGCTTCTACATTTCCTATACTATTCTTAACCCCCTGTCTATTTTATACCTCCCAATTGTGCTTCTTATTCCCTGAACACTTTCCCCTATTCCCCCCCTTCCTCCATCCCCCATTTCCCTTCCCCACTGATAACCCTCCATGTGATCTCCATTTCTGTGATTCTGTTCCTGTTCTACCTGTTTGGTTAGTTTTGTTTTTTTAGGTTCAGTTGTTAATAGTTGTGAGTTTGTTTTCATTTTACTAGTCATAGTTTGATCTTCTTTTTCTTAGATAAGTCCCTTTAACATTTCATATAATAAGGGTTTGGTGATGATGAACTCTTTTAACTTTACCTTATCTGGGAAGCACTTTATCTGCCCTCCCCTTCTAAATGATAGCTTTGCTGGATAGAGTAATCTTGGATGTAGGTCCTTGCCTTTCATGACTTTGAATACTTCTCTCCAGCCCTTTCTTGCCTGCAAGTTTTCATTTGAGAAATCAGCTGATAGTCTTATGGGAACTCCTTTGTAGGTAACTGTCTCCTTTTCTCTTGCTGCTTTAAGATTCTCTCCTCATCTTTAATCTTGGGTGATTTAATCATGATGTGCCTTGGTGTGTTCCTCCTTGGGTCCAACTTCTTTGGGACTCTCTGAGCATCCTGGACTTGTATGTCTTTCCTTCGCCAGACTGAGGAAGTTTGCCTTCATTATTTTTTCAAATAAGTTTTCAATTTCCTGTTCTTCCTCTGCTCCTTCTGGCACTCCTATGATTCAGATGTTGGAACATTTAAAGTTGTCCCCAGAGGTTCCTAAGCCTCTCCTCATTTTTTGAATTCTTGTTTCTTCATTCTGTTCTGGTTGAAAGTTTATTTCTTCCTTCTGTTCTAAATCATTGACTTGAGTCCCAGTTTCCCTTCACTATTTGTTTGTTCCCTATATATTTTCCTCTATTTCACTTTGTGTAGCCTTTTCTTCTTTGTTTATTTTGCAGCCATACTCAATCATTTCTCTGAGCATCCTGATTACCAGTGTTTTGAACTCTGCATCTGATAGTTTGGTTATCTCTTTGTTGCTTAGTTATTTTTCTGGAGTTGTGTTCTATTCTTTCATTTGGGCCATATTTCTTTGTCTTGGCCCACTTGTTAAGTTGTAAGGGGCAGAGCCTTAGGTATTCACCAGGGTAGGGCAATCCACTTTGCTGCATTGTGGCATTGTCTGTGGGGGAGGGATCAGAGAGAGAACAGTGATGCTCAGCTCTCATTTGACTTTAAGTCACTTCCTCTGCTACCCACAAGCAATTGGGTCCTTCTGGTGCTTGTTCCTGGGTGGGTGGGTTTGTGTACATTCTAGGACCCCATGAGTACAGACTCTCCTGTGAGACTGTTGCCGGAACTCCCACAGATTTTTACAGCCAGAGATTTTGCAGCTTTATTTCCCTGCATTGGAAACCTGGATTGCATGGTCTGTCTTGCTCCCCAGTTGTTCCTCCTGGTTTATCCGTACATGATCGTGGGACTACCTGGTCCTCTAGTGGCCGCCTTGCTGTGTGTCCTCTTCACCTTGGCTGCCCGTCTCTGCCCCTCCTACCAGTCTGGGTAATGTTTCTTCTTTAACTCCTTGGTTGCCAGACATCCATCCAGTTTGCTTTTCTGAAAGTTCTGTTTTTGTTTTTAAAATTGTTGTTCTCCTTCTTTGTTGTGCAAGGAAACAAAGCGTATCTACCTACGCCTCCATCTTGGCCAGAAGTCCTCCATTTTTTTCTCTTTTTAATAACAATAATCATATTAGTATTGTCCAAGTTTATAAACTAGTAAGTAGCAGAGCCAGGATTTGAAATCTCAACTGTTAACTCTGCTTCAAAGGCACTGGGCAAGTTCCTTACCTTAGATTCTGTGTCCCCATATGTAAAATGGACTTAATAAGTAGGGTTGTTGTGAGGACTAAATGAACTCACATATATCCTACATGTGGTATAAGACAAGCAGAGAGACAAGCAGGACAACATTCAATAATGCTGGAATTTCTACAGTTGAAATTTGAACCTACTCATCCCACTCTGGAGCCATGCTCTTATCCATTAATGAATGCTAACGTTTCCTTCTGCTATTTCAGAAGTGGGAAGTACTGCTGACATTTTCACCTTTCCCCAGCACAAATCTGATCATATTATTTCCTTGTTTAAAAACACTTGACGCACTGGCTGGTGTGGCTCAGTGGACTGAATGCCAGCCTGTGAACTGAAAAGTCACTTGTTCGATTCCCTGTCAGGGTATATGCCTGGGTTGCTGGCCAGGTCCCCAGTTGGGGGTATGTAAGAGGCAACCAATTGATGTTTCTCTCCATCCCTTTCTCCCTTCCATCTCCTCTCTCTAAAAATAAATAAAATCTTTCTAAAAAACACTTAGCAATCTGTAATTCTAATAAGAAACTCTTTCACATGGGCCATGGCCTTCATGCTTATCTGTTTTACCTCATTTCTGCCCTCTTGTACTCCTAATTCATGGAAACCTCCAAATTAAAAAAAAATTTTTTATTTATTTTTAGAGAGAGGGGAAGGGAGGGATAAAGAGAGGGAGAGAAACATTGATGTCATCAATCAGTTTCTTCTTCTACAGGCCCTGACCAGTAACTGAACCCACAACCCAAGCATGTGTCTTGACTGGGAATGGAACTAGTGACCCTTCACTCTGCAGAGCAACGCCCAGCCAACTGAGCCACATATTTTTAATATCTGGAAAGTTCCATGCTCGTTCATATCTTAGTACTTTTGCACATGTGATTCCTTCTGCTTGAAATGTGTTATCCTCACTGTTGGAGAGCTCCTAATTGTCCTTTGAGATTCGGCTGAAATGTTATTACTTTTGTAAAACTTTCCTGAGCATATTCGATGTAGATTTTGATGTGTGTGTGTCTAAGAGTACCTATGACATTGTCTTTTAAATATTTGCCAGTTTCCTTAGGGTATGAGCTTATTGAAGGTCTTTGAGGTCTTAGATTCTAGCTCGGTACCTGACACATGTGCACAATAAATTTACCTGGAATTAATGAATGAACTTTAAAGGGATATTTATGCTGTTCCCATGGTAGTCTCCTATTTTAGTTCATGGTAATGACTGCCCCTTGGTGTCAGTATTCTGTTAGTACTTTCTCTACTTACTTTTGAAAGTGGCCTGAGAGACAATTTCTTCCAATACTGTATCAATTTAATTTTAAATATTTTATCTCTAGGTGTGTGTAGCTGCATTGCCCATTGTGTCATATGTCCCCTCTTTTTCTTGGGACAGGATTCTGGCTGAGAAATCTCCCTCGGTCCAGGAAAGGAAAATTTTTTTCCATTCTCTCAGTGACTTGCCATCCTGTTGAGTATTGGGAAACCATAGTCCCTAGTACTGGCAGGTTTTTATGGCCTTTTCTTTCTGATCTTGAAACTTTATGTTGTAGTGTTATTTTTCTACTCTCTTAAAGTGTTTGAACAAAAATGTTTTTTTCAAAGGAAGTATCAGAATACATACCAATTAGAATCACATTTTCAGTTTCTCTATCACTTGGTTGGTTTTTAGCATACTGTCAGCTCCTGGCAGATTTGCAGAGAACAGGGAATTATGGGAAATATTTTGTAGAATTTGTGTATATGTGGGTGGGGATGATGGAGTGGGGAATAAGTGGGAAGATACAGGAGAAAGAAATCTGCTCTGGCCTCTTACCCAACATAAGAGGCAGCATTATATTACACAGTGGGAAGGAGAATTCGATTGTGGTTTTCTGCTTCCTAATTATAACTTCCTTTTTCATTTAATTTCAGTAAGTTGTATATACAATTGTGTAAAATCAAAAAGCAACAAAAAGTAACAGTGAAAAGAAAGCTTCACTTCTACTCCTGACTCCTAGTTCCCTTGTTGTCAGTGTCCATTCCATTTTCTTTTTCTTCCAGAGATATTCTGTGTATGTATAATGGCATATCACTTAAAAATATACAAACAGTACTCCCTGTGTGATCTTAGGCAAATCTCTTTAACTTCAGCATGAACTTATTTAAAATTGTAGATGGAAATAATACATACCTGACAAAACCCACAGGGATTTTGTGACAACCAATGAAGTAGTGCTTGTGAACATGCCTTGAAATCAGCAGTTATTTACAAGTACAGGGTGGAGGGGAGGGTGGTCATGGAAGTAGAATTGTTCTTCACAAAGGATGAGTTAACATGTGATCTGATTTGACAAAAGCAATTCTGGATTGGTAGCAGGGCTGTTGTGTCAGTAGCTTAACTATTGTGTGAGTTTCCCAGCCTACAGGTCCTGTCTCTCATGACATGTTCTTGGGTTTTCTAAATTAGCAGTCAAGAGCTACCACTTGCTCCTTAATTGTTGGGTGTATATGCACTTGGGATAAGAAGTGGAAGCTTTCCAGAATGTGGGACACCTCTGCCTCCCTCCCTCACCCCTCCTCTTTGCTCCCTCTTCATGTTCAGGGAGTTAGTATTAGAACTTGGCTGATGCAACAGTTTGAGTCATGGTCCCTTAGTGCTGTGGGATCCATTTATTTTTAATTGGTAGTTGCTGGAATCATTCCTGTTCCCCTCATCCTGACTTCCTTTTCTAATTTGCTCTCAGGAGCTTTCAACACTCACTTTAATCAGCCGAGGCAGAGCTACTGCAGAGTCCCAAACTGGCATCTGGGGACTCCGGGTTCTTCTGCTATGACTCTGTTTCTTCAACTTTCTTTCTAATCTGCTAAAACAACTTTGTCTTTGAATTAGGCCTTGGGGATAAGGATCCTTTGGGCATTATTTTCACAGAGGTGTCTTGAATGGCGCCAACTCCTAGACTTTGTCAACTACTGTTTGGCCTGAAGCCTTTTGTTCATGCTAGCAGAGAGGGGAAAAGAAGATATCTGGTTGAGGTGTCCAAAATGAGCCTAGTGAATGATGGAGAAGTGTAGAGATGAAAAACCATCATTTGAGGAATGTGAGCCTTGGTAGTTTGGTCCATAGACTGCTTCTCTATTACCAAAAAGCCTTGTGGAAAGCTTGCTTGGTCTGCTTTTGTTTGTCACTGCTCAAAAGAGAGTAAACACTAGCTGTGCAGCTTTGGCCAATATTCATTATTAGGTTACATTTAAAAATATTCCTTACATAGACTTTTTTAAAGAGAAGTTTTAGGTTGACAGCAAAATTGAATGGTCAGTACAGAGAGTTTCCAAATATACCTTCTGCCTTCACATGGACACTTACTATTAACATCCTGCATCAGTGGTACATTGGTTACAATCAATGAACTTACACTGACACCTCATCACCCAAAGTCCATAGTTTACATTAGGGTTCATGCTTGATGTTGTACATTCTGTGGGTTTTGACAAATGCATAATGACTTGTACCCACCATTATAATATGATGCAGAGCAGTCTCACTGCCCTAAAACTCTATACTCCATCTACTCATCCTTCCCTTTTCTTCTGGCCCCTGGCAACCAATGGTGCTTTTATTATTATTTTAAGTATATTTTATTGATTATGCTATTATAGTTGTCCCATCTTTTTTTCTCTCCTTTACCCCCTCCACCCTGCACCACACCCTCTAGCATACCCCTCCCTTAGTGCATGTCCATGGGTTGTACATATAAATTCTTTGTCTTCTACATTTCCTATACTATTCTTAACACCCCCCCTGTCTATATTGAACCTACCAATTATGCTTCTTATTCCCTGTACCTTTTTCCCCATTCTCCCCCTTCCCCTTCCTCACTGATAACCCTCCATGTGATCTCCATTTCTGTGATTCTGTTCCTGTTCTACTTGTTTGGTTAGTTTGTTTTTGTTTTTTTAGGTTCAGTTGTTAATAGTTGTGAGTTTGTTGTCATTTTACTATTCATAGTTTGATCTTCTTTTTCTTAGATAAGTCCCTTTAACATTTCATATAATAGGGGCTTGGTGATGATGAACTCCTTTAACTTTATCTGGGAAGCACTTTATCTGCCCTCCCCTTCTAAATGATAGCTTTGCTGGATAGAGTAATTTTGGATGTAGGTCCTTGCCTTTCATGACTTTGAATACTTCTTTCTAGCCCCTTCTTGCCTGCAAGTTTTCATTTGAGAAATCAGCTGATAGTCTTATGGGAACTCCTTTGTAGGTAACTGTCTCCTTTTCTCTTGCTGCTTTTAAGATTCTCTCCTCATTTTTAATCTTGGGTAATTTAATTATGATGTGTCTTGGTGTGTTCCTCCTTGGGTCCACCTTTCTTGGGGCTCTCTAAGCTTCTTGGATTTGTATGTCTTTTTCCTTCACCAGATTGGGGAAGTTTGCCTTCATTATTTTTTCAAATACGTTTTCAATTTCCTGTTCCTCCTCTGCTCCTTCTGGCACCCCTATGATTCAGATGTTGGAACATTTAAAGTTGTCCCAGAGGTTCCTAAGCCTCTCCTCATATTTTTGAATTTGTGTTTCTTCATTCTGTTCTGGTTGAATGTTTATTTCTTCCTTTTGTTCCAAATCATTGGTTTGAGTCCCAGTTTCCTTCCCTTCACTGTTGGTTCCCTATATATTTTCCTTTATTTCACTTTGTATAGTCTTCACTTCTTCCTTTATTTTACAGCCATACTCAGCCATTTCTGTGAGCATCTTGATTACCAGTGTTTTGAACTCTGCATCTGAGAGGTTGGCTATCTCTTTGTCACTTAGTTATTTTTCTGGAGTTTTGATCTGTTCTTTCTTTGGGCCATATTTCTTTGTCTCATTGCACCAGTCTAGATGAATGTTTCTTCTTTAACTCCTTGGTTGTTGGATTACCATACAGTTTAATTTGCTGGAAGTTCTGGTTATTTTTTTTCCTTAAATTGGTTGTTATCCTTCCTTTAGTTGTGCAAGAAAGTAAAGCATATCTGCCTATGCCTCCAACTTGGCTGGAAGCCCTAAATCCTATTATTATTTTTTAAGACTTTATTTTTATTATTTATTTTTAGAGAGGGGAATGAAGGGAGAAACAGAGGGAGAGAAACATTGATGTGAGAGAGAAGCATCAACCAGTTGCCTCTTGTAAGCACTCTGACTAGGGAAGAACCCACAACCCAGGCATGGGCCTTGGCCAAAAATCAAACCAGCAACCTTTTTCTTTGTGGAATGACACCCCAAACTGAGCCACACTGGTTAGTTTTTAGTTATTTATTTATTTTTGTCTATAGATTATTTAAAAAATGTATTTTTCAATTATAGTTTACCTTCAATATTATTTTGTATTACTTTCAGGTATACAGCATAGTGTTTAGACAATCATATACTTTAAAAAGTGGTCCCCCTAATGCATAGTTATTACAATATTATTGACAATTTTCCCTATGCTGTATTTTATATCCCGTGACTGTTTTGTAACTACCAATTTGTAGTTCTTAAACCTTTTACCTTTTTCATCCAGCCCCCGAACCCCTCTTCTCTGGCAACCATCAGTCTTTTCTCTGTATCTATGAGTCTGTTTCTGTTTTTGCTTGTTCATTTGTATTGTTCCTTATACTCCGCATATAAGTGAAATCATATGGTATTTGTCTTTCTCTGACTGACTTATTTCACTTAGCATAATACCCTCTTGTTCTATCCATGCTATTGAAAACCAACCACTGATGTTTTTACTGTCTTCATAGTTTTGCCTATTTCAGAATCTCTGACAGTTGGAATCATAGAGTATGTAGTCTTTTCAGATTGGCTTCTTGGGTTATATATTTTAAATGACATTTAGAAATATTTTTTAGTATGATTTTAAAGTTATGATAGAGAGTAAATATATCTCCTTCTAGTATACAAAAGCCCATTCATGTGACTTCTTTTTGGACAAAGGGACACTGCTAAAGTATATTGTCCTGATACCAGTTCACCCTTGGAGAAGCAATGCAGTAGGCTTGACTTTGAGTGCCTTATTACCCACACTTTTTGGCCAGGCCATGGTCAAGGTACAGGACAGAAAACTCTTGTTTGAGGATTGAATTATGACCTTTTTACTAAACAATGGGGGTTATTTATTAGCCTATAGGTAAACTCGCTTATAGGGCTATGTCTAGGGCCAAGACCAAGAAAGACACAGAAATCTCTGCACAGTTTCATGTGTTCATTGAGCACAGCATTCTAGATAAAGTAACCATATGTATATTTTTATTACTATGTAAAGTATGAGTAATTTGTAAATTATTATTAATATTTCCCAAAAGATCATGATCTCCTATAGGTAGGAAACACGCCTTTTTATTTTTTTTTGTGCTTTATTTTTTTATTGTTTATTCTATTACAGTTGTCCCAATTTTTTTCCCCCCCTTCCACCTAACCTGACCCTCTTGCCCACAGTCAGTTCCCTCTCCATTGTCCACGTCCGTGGGTCATTCATACATATTCTTTGTCTAATCCTTTCCTCTTCTTTCCACCATTCTCCCCCCTCCTATAGCTATCAGTCTGTTTCATGTTTCCATGTCTGGTTCTATTATTCTCATTCGTTTATTTTGTTCATTAGATTCCAGTTATAAGTGAGATCATATGGTTTTTAAAAATGTCTTCCTAACTCTAGCATGGTGTCTATTTATAGCACACAATAAATATTGAATGGATAAACATTATTCTGTTGTTGCTTACAATTCTCAGAATACAAGTTTTTCTGTTCTTGCTTGCCTTAGATTTAGAATATGAGCATTTCACATTTTCCCATTTATTTTCCATGTTTACATTGATAGAGAAGGTAAATAAAATGGCTACATGGCCCTGCTTATTTTTTTTCAGAGCTGGATGAGAGTATACCAGAATCCCATCAGATGAATGTAGAAGTACATCCAAGGCACTGAGATTTTAGGCATGGCTCCACCGGATGGGAGAGTGCATGGTTTGTCAGTGTGATTAGGGGAAACTATGCTTCCCAGGAGATAAGGAATCCCAGTGTGGGTCTAAAGCCGTCCAGCCTTTTAGCCCTGTCTAGCCTTGCTTCTCTTTGTGCTCCTTTCATGTCCCACACATTTCCTCTTTGCCTACCAGGTAGTTGAACAGTTAGGAAGGAGGAATCTACCCTTTCTATTATTTACTTGCCCATTGCTGTAGTCCAATTTATTAGTTTGCAAGCGAAGAGGAGACCGCTTTCATTTCTTCACTGGTTCCTCCAAGACTCGGCTCCTGATAAAATTTATAAATGTTGATTGAGTACCTACTTCAGTATTGGATATGGCAGTATGAGAGCTTTAAGATGAATAAGGTGATACGACTAGTTGTAAGCTTGGGCTTAAATCTGGACCTCCAAGTGTACTGCTTTTGACACTTATATTTGGCGGTTTTGTGGTGTTCTTATGTCAAAGTAAGAAAGTAAAAGAAGCCCTGGCTGGTGTGGCTCAGTGGATTGAGCACCAGCCTGTGAAGAAAAGGGTTGCAGGTTCGATTCCCAGGTTAGGGCATATGTCTGGGTTGCAGGCCAAGTCCCCACTAGGGGTCATGCGAGAGGCAACCGCACATTGATGTTTCTCTCCCTCCTTTCCTCTCTCTCTAAATATAAATAAGTAAATAAAATCTTAAAAAAGAAAGTAAAAGAAATCATGTGTTCTTATTTAAACCTACAAAAATATAATACATTAAAGACCAAAAGTCTAATAGCTAGGATTAATATGTACAGTGCCCAATTCTCCTTAGATATTTAGATTTAATTTTTAAATGTAGTTCTCCATATATTTGATGTTTAGACTTGTCTGTTTTATAGAAAAATGTACAGTTGAAGATAAAATCCTGTTAGTCCAGTCTTCAATCTGTTGGATGTCTGATTGCCCATGCACAAGGACATAATCAGTGTGATAGTTTATCTTAGTATTAATTCTTTGCCAGGGAAGAAATAAGCAGCCAAAGTCAAACCTCCTAATGCCAGCAAATGTTATTTGAAAATATGAGAAAAACAGCTTATTAAACTGAGGAGGGCACCGAGGTGGCGGTTGTCGTGTGCACTATTATGAAGAACAGAGAGGGCTGCCTGGGGACAGTATGTTTGGAGAACTGAAGAGAGAAAAGAGCACAATTTTGACAAGTTGTATTGATGTAGAATCAATCTCCCACAAGTTCATAAAGTTTTAAAGCTATAAATATTTTCATCTTCTAGCACAATTCTGGGAGGAAGAACTGATTTAATTCCCCCAAGGTATTATAGAGAATTATTGACTGAACATATTTGCTGTCTCTTAAGGCAATGGTATATCAAGAAAGTAATGTTTGTCTGACATAGTGGAAAAAACTTAAAGGAGTTTGGAGGCATCTCTATAGATTTTTGTGGAAAATAATTATGATTTTTGTGTTCTAAGAAACAATGTGCATATTAAAATTTCACAGAATGTCAAATGGTGTAGAGTTTGCAGTTTAACTAAGGCATTAGTTGCATATACGTAAGTGTGTGCATTATTTGGCAACAACAGTTTGCATGAGCATAGTGGAAATCTGATCCAATAACTAACAAAGTATCCAGGGTCAGATTTGAAAGACAGGAAGGAGACAGGAACAAAGGTGTTGAGATCCTCCTATGTGTCTTTTCCTGTGCTAAAATTCTTACTCAAATTGTTTCATTTAATCCTTATGAAATTGTCACAAGATATAAGTTATATACTCATTTTACAAAATAAGGCCCTAAGAGTGTAAGTGTTAATTATCTTTCTCAAGTTGCATAGCAGTAGACAAGGTGAGGTGCTCTCAGGGTTTAAAAAGCATCCTAAACAAAGGTGCTGAGATGATCTACAGTGGAGCGGGTAAGTGCCCAGCCTGACTAGAGTTGAAAGTTTATATTGGGAAGTGTAAAAAAAACAAAGGAGGTTTAATAGGACCATTTTATGAAGGGAGTTGAAGCCCAGACAGGAATTTAGACATGCTGACGCTGAGGAGCAGAGTGAACAATTGGTGGGGATGTAAGTGAAGTTGAGAAATCCATCATCTTTATACCTTCTTCATTGATTGACTTTGTTACAACAGATACACATGTAATGTAAGTAAAAACAGTGAGATAAAAATATTTAACAAACATTTTCAGATTTTACTATATGCCAAGTGTTATATTGGGTTGGCCAAAAAGTTCGTTCAGTTTTTTCCCCATAGTTGTCTTTAACTTCATTTGCATGTGTGAGAGACAACTGATCAATGTTTCTCCCCCTCTTTTTTCCCCTCTCTCTAAAGAAATAAAATCTTCCTACTGAGATGCCCCATGTTTCTCATGGCCTATGTTCTCCCTCATTGTAAGAAGCCAATAAACCCATCTTTATTCAATGACAAATGTGTTCCTGATGGTCTTTGCATGGTTAGGAATCAACAGTAGCATTGGGTTGGCCAAAAAGTCCACATGGTTTTTTCCATAAAATAAAAGACATTTTTCATTTTTGTCAATAACTTTATTGATTTGGATATATTGAGAATGTTGGCTATCTCCTGAGTG
>PVJI01028166.1:0-16808 GCA_004026765.1 Micronycteris hirsuta
AGACAAACAGAAGGAAGAAAACGAACTGATCCTCGTCAAGGGACCGAAGAAGTTCCATCTTACTCTTTGGCTTCTTTGCTTTGCCCTATAGACAGGATCACTTACCAAGTGGCAGAAACGCAAGACGGTTTCCAGCCATGGAGAGCTCGTTGAGGCTGGGCAGGTGGCAGAGGTGACGCGGCACGCACCGCAGACGGTTTCGGTCCACGGTGAGGTACTGCAGAGAAAGGCACAGGTGAAGCCTCTCGGGTAAAGTTAGCAAACGATTGGCAGAAATGTCTAGTGTCTGCAGCTCCTTCAAATCGCCAACCTCTACAACCAAAATCAAAATTAAGATAAATCGCATCCTGATTGCATTCATGGAATTCATTAAATAAAATGAATCAATACTGTAACAGTTCAACCAGATAAAAACCAGTAGCTGCAGCTATTTCCATAGATAACGATGCTGAGGCACAGGGTTTAGGTCTAGTATTCAGATAATCCACCCTGATATGGTGTCTTTCCATGAGCCTGAGAGAATTTTTTTTTTTTTTTGAATGGAGAAAACGTTGGCTTAGAGAAAGGAGAGACACAAAGGGTGACTATGAGCCAGAAGTCTGTTACTATGGCTTCTGCTTCTTGATGAATCAAAAGTTGTTGCCAAGCTGAGAAAAACAGAGTCACTCCAAAGTTCCTGGTTTTTGCTACTTTTGTGATTTTACCCAAGCAGATAGCAAGGTACTTAAACATAAATTATAGTATCCCAGTTAAGTGTACCTTGTCCATATGAAGTAAATAGACACTTCCTGGACCAATGTCTTGGGAAACTTTTACCATGCTAAAGATTATAGTAACAAAATGAAATTACTGGTAGGTCACGTTTTTAGATATTATCCAGCCACGTGAATCTTTTTTATAAGCCCGTTCAAGGTGTACAGAGCCTATGAGGATGGGCTTTAATTCCACCCAAATGAAACCCTTCTGTTTACTCTAACCTCCCCTCATGATTGATGTCCGTATCTGTAATCTGTCCATGGTGAGTACACTTATGTCCTTGTCATTCCCTACATCGCCACGTCCGGAGGTTGGGAAGCTCTTTACAAGGTACTCTGTCCTTCTCAGGGAAAAAGCCCTCGAAGCATCTCTGAATGGAGGACGTAAGGCTCCATAGGAAGCTGTGGGAGGGACAAGTCTACTTCTTCTGCATCACGGAACTTCCAGTGGAAGACCTCTGTGACGCCAACTCGTCACCTTCTCTAACCCTGACCCTGCCTGACCCTGACCCTGGAGCCGTCCCTCTCAGGCCAGGGTTTCCCACGCTCCCATCGCCTGTCCCTCCGGGCACAGCCCAGCCTGTTCAGGGCTGGGACTAGCACTTGCAATGTCTTCTCCATTGGATAGAAAACCTTCTGCCTTCTCGATGCCCCACCACACAGACAAGCTTTTCCTGCTGCCACAGGCCAGGGGCTGGCAGACGCCAGCTCACAGGCAAAATACGGCCCACGGCCCTCTGTTGCGCTGCTGGCAAGCTACGACTGGTTTTTAACATCCTTAAGGATGTTCGAAAACAGCAAAAACAAAAACAGAAAGGAATATGTGACCGGGACCCTACGTGGCCGGTAAAGCCTAAAAATTGTTACTTATCTCGCCATTTACTGAAAAGGTTTCCCAGTTTTTGTCAGAAACCTGTTAACAAAAGCATTTTTAATAACTATCTTTAACTAAATTAATACAAATACGAAGTACATTAATTTCTACTTAGGTTAAAATAAAAAATGTGAAAAGGAACACAAAACCTATTTTCAAAAAGTCTTTATAAAACTAAAAAATAAAATGTAGATTGCAGCAAAATTTTTAAAATTCCATATACTGATTAGCTGGACATTGGAAATAAGCAGAATAATAATCCTTGGTATACATTCTTATCATTTCATCAGTTTCTTAGCTGTTTTTATTTTTCTAATAATGTGTTACCTGCATTTTTCTCAAGTCTTTTCAATATGGTCTTGTTATGTTTCTTTTTAATAAAACTGTTTATAATTAATTTTACCCTTAATACATTTAACATTATTGACACCCTCAGAACGATTTACTGATCCGTCATCTTGAAAACAAGGCAGTGTTACGGATACAGAGTTGCAATGCGTCCTGTCTGGAATGTCAGCGCCCTAGAATGGTCCTCACTTCACCGGTGTGTGCGTTGTTCACTTGTATGCTAAATACACAATACCTTAAAACTTTTCAGCTACTTAAAGAGTGTCCTGCAGATCAATCCATTATTGCCACATAGTAATTACTTAGACAAAGCATTAAAAATAACACTGGAGGGAAAAAACCCAAACCAAACCAAACCAAAACAAAATAACACTGGAGGGCAATTTCAAAAGAGAAAACAGTAAGTTCCCCCTAAGCCATCCTTCTCGGCTGAGTCTGGAGTTTTAAACGGGGATGGGAAGGAAGCCGCCCACTCCGTGCCAGGCCGGTGACCACAGAGTCCATAACAAGGCTTGGTGTTTTTCAAGCCCTGGCTTTTTCCAGTCCCACTAAAAACAGCTCTCGTCTGGGCTCTGAAACACACCGGGTTGGGGAGAGCAGGCAGAGAAATAAAGGACGATGTTTCAGGGCCAGGTCCCGTTCCACGTACAGCAAGCGCCCCTCTTTGTGTTCATTCCCCTTCTCTGGCTCGGGCTGTGGAAGGCGCATGCGCTGTAGAAGTGGGTTCGAGCCATGACCCTACGACTCACCAGCTGGGCGATGCTGGGTTATTTACTCACATATCTACATCCTTGGTTTGATGTTTAAAAAATAATCGATTACAAAAGGGATATTCTAACACATGCCTGAAGGGATGGAATGAAATCGCCCACATAATTCACAATACATGCCAGAAAACGACTTATTTTTCATTTTCAGGTCATTATACTACATAATATTCTAAACGGAAGTTCTAAATATAAATACCTTTTTAACTGATGCAGTTTTTTCACAGAAACAATTATGAACACAGTGGATGCGTGTTATGTGTAAATAGAGAAAGGGGCTTGTGGAAGGAAAGTAGATGTCTTTCAGAAAACGAGCAAGATTACATTCCTTGCTCAAATAAAAAAATGAAAACCAATCAGAAGGAGCGTGCTATAATTTCATAACTTGGAATGTGTGGCAGGTTAGGTTTAGTAACAAATAATCACAATGGAGAATAAAGTGAACAATACCAGAACGGTCACTGGAAAACTCTATTAACTATGTATGCATTTGCCTAATATAAGCAATATCAAACTAGCAATTAGGAACTCTTCTTCATTATGAAAGACAATGAAATATTACTTGGGAGCTTTAAGATAAAATGTTCTAAAATATCTGGCATCTGAGAAAACACAATAGGCATGGATACGATTTCAAGATTTCTGTCTGGTGCGAAGCTTGCCAATTAATTCCCAACAGAAATTCTAAAATGTTAAAGACATACTTCACCAAACAAAATCACATTATTTTGACATTTTACCTGCTCTCTTTGTACATGATGAAGTTACGCACTAAAGTCTCATTCAGTGTTGTTCAAAGTAAGTTATTACCAGGTCTTCATCGGTTGTCTAAGCAAATAGTCAATTTGATACTTGAGGTGCTTAGCAAAATGTCACTGAGAATGTGTAGAAAAGGTCAGTAATAAAAATAAAGAAGAAAAAAGATAAGAAAAACTGTCTTGTAAGTATTCTTCCTCAGTGGCAATTATAATATAACTAACAGTTAGACAGAAAAGGTCTATATCACTCCTTTAGATACATTCTGTCTGAAATTGAAAAGCGTGTATTCAAAATCTCCGCATCTTTCCTCTTGCTTTGTGTCGATACATGCACTGCTACTTAGAAAAACCCTTTATCGTCCTCATTCTGCACGATTCGTGGAGACCACAACGCAGATTTTTCATTTCATGTTATATTTGAGTGATTGTCTATTTCTCAGATTTCTCCTAGGCAGGCTTTTTTCCCCTCTTTCCTGAGGTAGCACAAAGGCGTTTTGACCTGAATGAGATCAGCAGGTGCCCATTGTTGGCATAAAACTATTATAATCGCCGCCTTAAGAAATGCCACGCTGTTGAGGCCCAGAATAAAAATTTATTTTTTTATTTCGCTCCTTTGCAGAGAATAACTACAAGCAATCCATATTTCACTATCTGAAAAATATCATTATAATGCCTGCTTTCATCTCGCTTTCTATACTCAAATTAATACGGGGAGGAATTGTAAAGAGAAAATTTTTAGTGGATATACATTTCAAATCGATCTATTCTAGTTTATTTCTTTGAAGTTCCCATAAGAGAAGTAGCAACGTTGAAAAATAGGAAGTGGGTGGTAAAAGGAATGATTCCACCGACAGAACACTGAGAAACATATCGTGCTTACCACAGGAAAGTCAGTTTTAAAAAAAGTTCTCCATGAATTAAAAGAATTTCACATTAAATTCAAACTGTAACTCTGATTTCTAAATATTTACCCTTTATAAGAAACTCACATTATCGCTACCAACATGAGGCATTTTTACCCCAGAGAATTCTAAATTTGTACATATTGGTGGTCAATCTTACTACAAAAAAATCTTACTACAAAAGTCTAGATTTATTACCTGTGGTTGTTTAGAGTTATGGAGGAAACCATCAGCAAAATGAAAACAAAAAGTACTCAATAGTGATTAATAGCAAGGATAGGAATAAAATGGAGGCATGGAAAGATGCTAACTTTTCATTTTGAGGCTTCTCTATACTGTTTAAATATTTCTTTCCATGCTCACGCACTGCTTTTGTATTAACACAAACGTAATCACATGATAATGTGGTACGTCATCACACACTTTGGGGTTCCTTAGAATATGAGATGCAGCAATTCTAAAATTTGGGTTTTAGCTGCCCTGGCCGGTCACTCAGTTGGTTAGAGTGCCATCCCCTATGTGCCAAGGGTGCGGGTTTGATCCCCTGCCAGGTAGGTGTCTCTCTGTCTCTGCCCCTCTTTCGTGTCCCCGCCCTCTAAAATCAACCAGTAAATAACAACTAAAATAAATGTAATTTGGGTTTTAGATGAACACTGGGACTTCCTAATGGCATTTCGGTTCACCGAAATGCGGCGCAACAACACAACTTCAATAAGCCCGTCTATCCAGCGCTGCTATGCAAATCTAGCTCGCCGAGGGTCTCACGAGTTTTGCCGTTAGGAAATGAAGAATAAAACCAAAGTTTATATCATTTCTGCTACATCTAAGTGTTACAGAAACTTGTATGGTGCTTCTAAAGAGAACATATAAAAATGGGTTTCTTCAGATTTCTATTTATTCCTCGACCTTTGGAGAAATGTTACAAAGGAGTGCCGCCGCCTGGCACCACGCAGGTCGACAGACACGGCGCGCGGGGCTCTGGGAGCTTTTGTTGGGCTCCGCAGTGCAGAGCTCCCCGGGACCCTCCACAACAGGAAGGGACAGCGCGCCGGAACAAAGAGGACAATAAAAACTTGCAAGCCCATAAAGAAGACTGATCGGTTCCACATGAACAGATGACTTGTGCCCGCGAGTTGTTATTTCTTTCAGAAATGAGTTAGTTGGACCTAAAGTTTCCAAGAATATAAATCTTTTTCAAATGAATTGTATGCTCATCTTATTATGGAAGTGGCAGTATAGTAAGAATAATACTAATAATAAGAGGAAATTATGTCAAAACAATACCAAAGAAGCAACTTTAAAAGGGCATATTTAATTTTTATATTAATTTTATGCCCTGGCTGGTGTGGCTCAGTGGATTGAGCGCCAGCCTGGGAACCAAAGGGCCGGGGGTTTGATTCCCAGTCAGGGCACATGCCTGGGTTGCGGGCCAGGTTCCCAGTAGGGGGCACGTGAGAGGCAATCACACATTAATGTTTCTGTCCCTCTCTTTTTCTCTCCCTTCCATTCTCTCTAAAAATAAGTAAATAAAATCTTTAAAAAAAGAAAGTATGAGTGAAATGACCTATCTACAACTTTAAATTTAGGAATACTGTCAACAGAGTTGCTGCAAACTTTACAAAAGTCTTCCTGGTTGAGTCAATACGGCATTAGAACTTAATTACACCTATGTGGTGTTAAAATGGACAGAACGCATAAGCTCAGTTCATTAGTGGCACACAAAAGTTGCCAATTTGATGTAATATTACATATTTTTATAGGTAAGATTTTTGTGTTTGCAAATTCACACTTTAAAATAGAAGTTTTCTGGGTGGGAAACTGGCTGCGAGTCCGCAGAGTGCCTCTCATGCCTCTCTCAGCCACGGCCGTTCTCACAGTTGGTGCGGAAACTCAGAGTCATGGAATCTCAGCCGACCCCAAACCTTTGTCCATGGCCCCTCGCATTACCCATAAAGTAGCAGTAATCGATTTTTGCAAAACTATGTCATAGTTGGAAAAAATGAAAAATTAGGTCAAAGCACCTGGACATATAACTGCGTGAGAATCTACAAATACCTCAAAACCAAAAGTTTAACGAACAAGCAAACATAAGGACTGCCGATGGCAATGCCTGCGTGGGGTCCTGGAACGGCGCTTCCTGCCACATAAATTGTAGGACAGGAATGTCTTTCCACCGGAAGTTCATTGCAAGCCCGTAATTAGTACGGAAGCTAATTAGGTGAGTGGTTCAAAGCACCGAGAAACTCTTGGCATCGCCGACACAACTAAGACAGGAAGAGCGGCACCTAAAACAGTAACACAAATGAATTCACTTTTCTGTCACCTAGATGTTACTGCCTATTGGTCTGCTCATGTCCTTTATAATGCAATTATGTTTCCTGTTTTAAACAGTCAACAGTGAAATGATACTATACTCATCCAGGAATTATTACCTAAATGGCATGCTTACTTGTTTGAATCCATCTTTTGATAAAATGTTATTTTTTCATCCTCTGAAGAGTTGAAAATCTATAAAAAACATTTTCTAGCTTTTATTATTTTACTCCTTTGGAGTAAAGAAAATAAAAATTGATACTATGTCGTGCCCTCAGTAAATAAAATTCAAGATCTGAGTTTCTATATATATCTTACTGCTTTCTGAGATTTCTGTTGGTCTTTGATTACAGTTTTAGACATAAATCTGCACGAATAGAGGAAATCCAGTGTCCTGAATGAGCCACACTTCAGGACAATGGGAAGGATACCGCAAAGATTTCTCAAGCTGTGCTTGAGGCAAGAATAATCAGCTAATAAATGACAAATAAAGGCTCCACCTTCTTCACTAAAGAGAATGATGTTCAAGCATCCCAGAGAGGAACTTGAAGCCCAGGTTAGGTAAAGGGGTGAGAAGACTTTCACACACTTAAGGCAGTTTATATCCCCACAGACAGAGCATCTCAAGATACTGAAAGAACATTAAAAAGCATGTTTTTAGTGTATCGTTAATAGCTACACTAATTAACAATAACTGCAGTTAAAACCTTGTCCAATAACTTTAGATGTGAAGTGCCAGAGAACCAAGGATGGGAAGACGGTGACATAAAATCATAATAAAAATAGGGAGCAAAAAGGAAAAAGGATTCATGGACAAGGACAACAGTGTGGAGGTGGCTCGGGAGATGGAGGTGTAAGGGGACTCAATGGTAATGGGAACATATAATAAAGATAAAATTAAAAAAAATTTAAATAGTGATTCTGAAGCTCCATGAGTCCCTTCGACATTTTAAATAGCTAATGAAATAACTGGCATGGGAATATTTAAGAAGAGCTAGGGCCCGTGCTGGCGCGAAGAGCTCAGGGAGGTGTGTCCAGCATAGATAAGCACGGCACTGGACAAAGCTGCGGAGAACCAACCATTTCGGGGCTCTGGAAATCCACCAGAGGCAGGCGGAATCAGGAATGTCTGCTCTTCAAAACCTGTTAACGCGTCACCGAAGCACAGTGGGAGCCCGCAGCCCCGTTCTTGCTTGTTCCTCTCCCACCGGACCTTCAAGCTCAGTCTCAGGAATGTTAGTTGACCAAGGCAGAGCTGCTTAGGAAAACCAGCAGCTTGGCAGCCAGCGCGGGCATCCTTGCTTCGGGTAGGGGGCAAACATCTCACAGCGTTTTCAGCTAAAAGTTGCGGACTGCGTAGCAAAAGCATGAGGAAAAGACCCAACATCTGCTTTGCTAGCCTGGGATTGCAGATCCGGTTGGAAGGAGTGGCTGAACAGCCATCAATTTAATTGGGAGGTTCTGGAAATGAGGGAGCAGATGAAGTGCTACAGACACTCTCCACAAATCCTTGGACAACTGAGTAACTGTGTGTACGTGCGGGGAGACCCAGGGGCTGCACAAGTAAAAGTCAGAGCAGATGGGATAACAGACTCTCTCTGAATGTGCTCTATGACCCAAACGCATTTCCATTAGCACGGCACAGAAGCTTCAGGGGCTGGAAGTGTTCGAGCAAACCTCTTTGCAAATCAGTGGCTGCCCCTAGGAAGCCAGGTTAAAAAGTAAGTAAGACTAACCTCTGAGCTGGGCCATCAGAGATTACACACCACAGGGGGAAAGAATCTGCAACTTAAACCTCAGAGAGGAGCGAAAATTGAATGAATGAAACAAATCTCAGAAAAATATGTTGAAAGCCAGAGCGTCTCCAGTATGCTAACTACGTTTTTCAGTTTTCAACAACAGCAAAAATACAAGACATGCAAAGAGACAGCAAAGTGTGGCCCATAAGCAGGGGAGGAAAAAAAAAAAAAAAAAACAGTCCACAGAAACTAACTGTGAATGGGTCCAGATGTTGAACTTGGCAAAGACTTCAAAGCAGCTGTTATAAATGTGTTTAAAGAAGCAAAGGAAACTATGTCAAAAATTAAACAAAAATGTGATGACAATGACTCAATCAATGGAGAATCTAAAAAGAAAAATACATGCCATAAAAGACCCAAGGAGCAATTCCGAAGTTGAAAACATGGTAACTGAAATAAAAAATGCTTTAGATGGTCTCAGGAACAGATATGAGATGGCAGGGGAAAGAAGCAGTGAACTCAAAGACAGGTCAATAGGAATGATTAAATTTGAAGACTCGAACAAAATCGACAGAAGATGATGAGCATCTTAGAGACCTGTGGGATACCGCCCTATCTAGCGTGTAACGGCAGTTCTAGAAGGAGAGGAAGGAGAAGAAGTGGCAGAAAAATATGTTAAAACGTAAGGACCGACGATGGTCCACACTTGATGAGAAGCATTAATCTACAGATCCAATAAGTTCGATGAATTCCAAGTGGGAAAAACACGAAGAAATCCGTACCTAGACATATCATGAACTCAATATAATTCGATCACTTAAGTTTGTATCAAATCCATTTTGTTGTAAATTGTGATTAATAGTGCTTTAGCGTCATCCAGAGCATCCATCCACACGGCATCCTGCTCTAAACCCTACCAATGTCATCCGAAATAGCAGAATTCAGGGATCGAGGATGATCAGGGTGGACAGCTGGTCCTCATCTGACAATGAAAGGCAGGGCATCGAAGAAATACGCCCAGGTCTGAAGGAGAATAGTGGAAGCTCATCCTTAGGCCACAAGGCTCTCCTCCAAGTTCAGAAGCAAAGGGCCTTAAGACCAAGGGTATGCCAGACAAGAAGCACCAACTAGAAGGAAAAGTGTCAGCAGACAGGAGAGCGCTCGGTGCTCAAGCACTCAAGAAAACAGCCACCTCATGCCCGGCTGGTGTAGCTCAGTGGATTGAGCGCGGGCTGGGAACCAGACAGTCCCGGTTTGATTCCCGGTCGGGGCACATGCCTGGGTTGCGGGCCAGGTCCCCGGTGAGGGCCATGTGAGGAGCAACCATACACTGATGTTTCTCCCTCTCTTTCTCCCTCCCTTCTCCTCTCTCTGAAAATAAATAAATAAAATCTTAAAAAAAAAAAAAAAAGTTAAAAAAAAAAAAAAAAAAGGAAAACAGCCACCTCAAAGCCACCCAGAGTACAGTTGAGGACACAGATCGCCAACGACAGCCAGAGGGCAGGAGACATGACGGTCACCACGGCCAAGCTGTTGAGGCTGCCTGGTAATACCAGGCGCTTTTTTTTTTTTTAAATTTATCTCTGTCAGAACTTTCTTTCATTTTCCCACACAGAAGCACATTACATTTGTGTATTATCAACACTTTTATATTACGCTATTTTGAACGGCATGGCAAATACATAAAATAACTGAATAGAGCTCATGAATTTTGATGCATTTATTCATTCACTAAAAGAGAAAATACTCTTTAAAAGTTTACACAAATCTGAAATTAAAAATAAAGGGTGACTTCAGAAAAGGAAACGATACATCATTTAGTGTGAGTGTGCGTTTCAACCAGATTGACTTTTTTTTTTTTTAGGTGGTAGTGGGTTAGCTGAGTTCCTTTAAATAGTTAGGGATTCGTAAAGGGCAAAACTCATGTAACGTATTCTGTGTTTTCCGCAAATCCCCATCGGTCCGTTTACTGAAGAAACCCGTGCTTCCTGGCTGGGGGCCAGCATACCAACCCTGTCCAGTCGTGCATAGTTGTATTTCTGTTACTAAATTAGGAAAGCAGATTGGGCAGCGTCGGGGCCAACGGCAAAGGGAAAAGGTTCGGCATCGTTAGTCTGCACGTCTGCCTAAAAGCCAGATCATTATGAGATATTTAATTTTGAATTAGAAATACCAAAGTCATTTTGCCTAATAAGAAGAAATACTAAGAAATAATTAAATGAAGACCAAGGGAAAAATACAAATATTTAATGAAAGCTGACTTCTCAATAGCCTTAATCATGACGCTGAAAATAAATTAAATACTACCACTCAAGGTTTAATGTCCCCATGACTGGTACTAAAATACTGCCGTCTTTTTCTCAGCAGTGGGGAAGAAATGGGCAGTTACTCATCACAATTTTTACTAAGATTTACTAACATACTTTATATAGAGTGCTGTTTAGAGAAACTAAGCAGAGCATTCAAAGAGGCTTGAGTGGAGAAATGCAAAAAAGCTTTCAAGAGAATAAATTCCCTGTGTTTATGTTCAAAGTCATTTTAAGGTGACATAAATATATAGAAGGAAAAATACATGATTTTCCACTTTCCAAATTTTACTTGCCCCCGATTAGCACGTTAAAGAGGTTTAAAAAGACAGTGGTTGTTAATGAACATTTCTTAAAGTATTTTAAACATACCCTGATTCTTTATCAAAAGCTAAAGCTTCAATCTTTAAGGTATTGGGAGAATTTTAGTTCTAGCAATACCTGAATAATATTTTTCTTATAAACATTTTGTTATATAATGATAAATTTCAAAGTAGTTTTTATTTTACTTCAGTTTGATAAAAGAATTAAATTAAATTAATTTTGCTACAAAATCTATATTTTATGTGGATGAAATGTATTTAAATGCCAGAATTTATAAATTATGGAAAATTAAATAATAAAGTTTGAGTGTTATAATAGGCCCTGAAAGTCTTCTCAAACATTACTAAAAAGAAAAAAAAGCCCAGCTGGTGTAGCTCAGTGGATTGAGCGCAGGCTGGGAACCAGAGGGTCCCGGTTCGATTCCCAGTCGGGGCACATGCCTGGGTTGCGGGCCAGGTCCCCAGTGGGGGCCATGTGAGAGGCAAACATACATTGTTCTTTCTCCCTCTCTGTCTCCCTCCCTTCCCCTCTCTCTAAAAATAAATAAAATATTAAAAAAAAAAAAAAAAAAGAACGACTTCCCAACCTTTAGCAATACAGAGATTCATTCGTATTTATGAAAAAGCCACACAGAGAGAAGAACTCTTCCAGGAACCACTGTTTGGTATCCTTTCATCTAATGTATATGTCATATATGCATGACGTTGAAATGCACTTAAGAGATCTGGTGTGAGTCAAAACCCACGGCCTTTACCTTCTTGTTGCTTAGTTACCACCACCAAGACCTGGCCATCCGCAAACAGCAGGAGCAGGCCCACTGGGGAAGGGACAAACAGACACAAGTTTCCCTCCAGCTCACGCCTGTCCATTCTTCATCTATCCCTCTCATAGGAGTGAAATGCAGGCCATGTCACCTGTCCCCTAACCCTTCACTGCCCCTGATTATTGGCAAGAGACCCAGTGTTGTGGAAGGCACAACAAAATCGGAGAAGCCAGCTGAAAGTTCTGAGTTCCACAAATGTAGGCAAGAAACAGATCGAGTGATCAGAAATTATACTGAATAGCATAATGATCCTCATAGGTCGCTTTGACGCAAAGTCCCCCATTCTATCTTTATCTTCTTATTGTTACCATATATACAGGAACCCAGATAGAAGACCCCAAAATGAGAAAAATTAAATTTTCTTTAGTTGAAAAAAAAAAATCAATGACAGTTGATTTTTTTCAAAAGAAATTTGGAAAAGAAAAAAGTGGGAGGAATTATACCGCCTCGCTTCAAAACTTCCCACAAAGCTCCAGTAATCAGGCCAATGTGGCATTGCCATAAGGACAGACATAAAGACTAATGGGAACAGAACATTGGAAATGAACCCACATGTTTATGGTCGGCCAACTGGTTTTCAGCGAAGAAAGAATGAATGGTCTTTCAACAGACTGTGTTGGAAAAACTGAATATCCTATATCTAAAAATATCCTAACCCGTTGCTCACATCACGCACAACAATGAACTTGAAATGAATCACAGGCATGAACGTAATAGATAAGTTTATATAAGAAAACGTAAGAGAAAAAAATGTGGTAATCCTAGGTTTGGCAAACGGCCCTTAAATAACACATCAACAGCATAACCCATAGAGTAAGAAACTGATGCATGGGGCTTCATCTAAATTTAAAACCTTTGTTCTTCAAGTGACAGATATTCAAGTGTCCCTCACTGAGAATTCCATGGAGCTTTAAGAACTGTGACCTTCCAATAAAGCAGCAGTCTATAAAATTAATGTCACTTGTTCCCTAGGTCTCCATTTCCTTATCCGATGTAGTAGCTAGATTTTAACTTGGTGGGTTCCGATATTCCTTCTACAACCTTGAATGTATACTAAATCTAATGAGTTTGGTTTTATGAAGGGCACAGAATGGCAACCTTGCACATTTGCTTCTTGTTGCTAAAAGACATGGCATAACAGGGTATGAGGGCTTTCATATTATGTTTATTATATAAATGTTGATTTTTTAAAAAGAATAGTAAAAAGTATTAAACAAAGAACTGTGATGTCAATTATGTGGGGGCGGTGGAGGGGAGCTTGGTAACAACTGATAACAAACTGAATTTTGTTTAATTACTTCTGTTACATCAACTCTTGGCAAATCATAAAGCTCTTCATTCACTAAAACAATCATTACTTCAAAATTACTGGCAGAATAGACAGTCTTATTTAAGTTAAAAACGTTAACATATTAAAACATAATTTACAGATGAAGTAAGCAACAAGCATGTTCAAATAACATATGAAGAAATAAATGTTTTATATATTAAAGGCACTACTTTAAAAAGATTTTTATTTATTTTTAGAGAGAGAGAGGAAGGGAGGGAAAAAGAAAGGGAGAGAAACATCAATGTGTGGTTGCCTCTCGTGTGCCTCCTACTGGGGTCCTGGCCCACAACCCAGGCATGTGCCCTGACTGGGAATCAAACCAGTGACCCTTTGGTTCACAGGCCGGCGTTCAATCCACTGAGCCACACCAGCCAGGGCTGAAGGCACTACGTTTTAATAAATACTTATTTCAGCACAAGCCCAATATCCTGCCAGTTAATTCGTCTTCACAATAATATAGTTTGACATGAAATTATAATTTTCTGATCATGCCATAATACCTCTAAAATACTGCAAGCTGATTTAGATCCAAAAATAGCAATTAAATCTCTGAATTCTCATTAATAGGTTGCGTCTAAAAAAACACATTTCATAAGCTCTCAAGAAAATTCACTTCAAAAGATTAAAAACATTATATTCATTTTTTGTAATACCCCTAATTCCTGGTATTCGTAATAAACAAATGGGCTTCTATTGTGGCAAGCACAACATTTTTTGCCAATGATTGAAATGAAGGGTTTTAATGGGGGAGGTTGTTCATCAAATCTGCGATGTAGAAAGAGAATCCTGGAGGCAGTGTGTGTGTCAGACGATGAGGTGGAGCCATTTCAGAGATGACATAATAGAAAACATCCAAACCCAAGTCCTTTGCTCCTGAACACTGCCATAGTTCAGGACCTCGCGCTGCTCATGAGGTCTCCTTAAATCCCCTTCCACTGACCTCAGGACTCTCTTTATGGTTCTGTACAGCTCCAAGCTTTACTAGACCATGGTGCAGAAAATTCATTGTATACAGCCCTGGCTGGTGTGGCTCAGTGGATTGAGCACTGGCCTGAGGACCAAAGGGTCATTGGTTCGATTCCCAGTCAGGGCACATGCCCGGGTTGCAGGCCAGGTCCCCAGTGCGGGGGATGCATGGGAGGCAACCACACATTGATGTTTCTCTTCCTCTCTTTGTCTCTTCCCCTCTGTCTAAAAATAAATAAATAAAATCTTTTAAAAAAGAAAAGAAAATTCATTGTATACAGAAAGAGAAGAGGAACAGCCCTGCACGTGAGGTTCTTGGAAGAATACCCTTTAAGATCTCAAACTCGATCTCTGCCGTTACGATGCTAGTGCCTTAAGAGCTTGCCACAGAGGACTGGTCCGTGCCTCAGTCAGGAGTATGACTGATGGGAGAGGCTTTGTAAGGCTGAAGGACGAACTTTTCCCCTTTTGCCTTTTTTAAAAAGTATCACCACAATGAACTTCTGTTTTCCAGACGTTTGGCGAGTTTTCCTTCACACCTTTTCTAAAGAGGAGTATTTTCTGTATAGATTGGACACTGGCTCAGAAGGACGCATGCTGTATATATTGGACACATGGCCCAGAAGACAAAACCTTTCTTCTTTTAGAAGGCTCTGAATGGCCGTTTATACTTTAAGATGTTTGTCCAACTTTCAAAGTACATAAAATTTTAAAGTTTTAGCTCCATTTGTAAATCAGATTTTACAGTATGTAATAGCATCAATAGTAAAAATATTTTTTTTCTGAGAAATCTGTGTTTTATCTAATCTGGTATATACCAAGATTATTTTATAAAAAAATATACATTTAAAAAATCTGTTACTATGAAGTTACTAATATCTATTTAGCTATAGTATAAAGTCACTCTAATAATAAAGTACTATGTACTACAGAGATGTGAAAGGAAACTTAGGTTTACAAGAGACATTGAAATAGTAGGTTTCAAATATGAGCTTAGGACTCTGGTAAACACTTTATTAATTTATTCAGTGGCCATGTAGCAAGCTGAGGGTCGGTGGATGGTTAGATTTTTGTCCCTCTCTCCTTCAGTTGGCAGATGGGCATCTTGATCGCTCGGCACTGTGTCGAGATGACTGCTAACACACCGACACTTCTGGCTCCAACCTTTCTATCTAGTCTCTTCTTTGGAAGTACACAGTTTGAAATAGGAGCCAATCAAATATTATCATCAGAGCTCTTTCAACACCTGGGCCTAGATTTTGTCTACCTTCATCATCCCCATATAGCATGATACTTCGTACGAAAAAATAATTGCCTTTTTTTTTTAAGATTTTATTTATTTATTTTTAGAAAGAGGGGAAGGGAAGGAGAAAGAGAGGGAGAGAAACACCAGTGTGTGGTTGCACTTGTGCGCCCCCTACTGGGGACCTGGCCTGCAACCCTGGCATGTGCCCTGACTGGGGATCGAACCGGAGACCCTTTGGTTTGGAGGTTGGCGCTCCACCCTCTGAGCCAGCCAGGGCAATAAGTTATTGTTATATATGGATCAGGTAGTAAGGCAGGCAGTCAGCCCCACAAAACAAGAGAAAGCCCACTTCTGTATATCGCTGCCCATATGTATGTAGCCTGGTAATGCCAGAAGGGTGCACTGCTAGCAATTAATTATTCAGAGTCCCTTTTAGAGAGAAGAGTGCTAGTTAGCTACTATGTCAGCACTGATGTGGCATCAGTGACAAGCTGAGTCTCCGTAGGAGGGTAAATGACCTGAATTACTATAGTATCTGCCCAAGAAGGTAATATGGGGTGAACAGTCCTGATAACTTGGGGGAGGGGGCAGGCAGTATCATAAGCCCCTTTGTGTTTGGAGGACCCAAAAAGGAAGCTGCTCCGGTCTCCCTTGGAGATGATCACAGAGAGGCAGGTACAATGGAAGAGGTAACAACAAAACTGGGGCTGACGCGTTGTGCCTGGGGCTACCCAGCATTCCTAGAAACTGCAACCCCGGGACTGCAAATGTACGCACCTGTCTCACACCTACAGGCCGGGGTCCGCGCTTCGGAAGACGCACTGCAGCCTGTGATGTTGGCGGGCAGAGTGTGCCAAGGGAGTCTCAACACACAGCAACAGGGGGTAGCCCTTGAGTGACCCGCTCTGGGTCCTTCCATGTCCTGTGTAGGAAGGGGTGGGTCTCCTCCCTCCCTCTCTCCACCCGAGACCAATGAGACAGAGTTTTCCCAGCAATTTACTGGCAACAGGACAGACCAGAGAAGAGATCCTAAAGTTCATTTCAGTGAAGCAACGGAGACTCCATTAAAGGACAAATAAATTTTAAGAAAGAAATAATAAACTTAACCATAATTGAAGCCTGAGTTTTAGGGACAATTCAAGCTAGTCTGTTTTTTCTGTGTTTCTGCCTGCTTTTATCCACTCAAGTGCAAGGGAGACCGACTACTCTAATGGTTTTAATTTGGGCTAAAAACCCTTCCTTTTTTGGTAACCAAAACGGCTTTTCAAGGATAGAAGCATTTCGGAAAAATAGGCTGATTTATATGCCAGATGTAAGCCACGTCTTTTCTGACTCCTGGTTACACTTTGTTTGTTAC
>PVJI01028167.1:0-16828 GCA_004026765.1 Micronycteris hirsuta
CACATGCCTGGGTTGCAGGGCAGGTCCCTAGCTGGGGACATTTGAGATGCAACCGCACAGTGATGTTTCTCTCCCTCTCTTTCTCCCTCCCTTCCCCTCTCTCTAAAAATAAATAAATAAAATCTTTTTTTAAAAGATTGAAAATCATGGGTTTAGTCAAATAAATTTAACAACAGTCTCATAAGAGCAAAAGACATGTCAGGATGAGGCGGGCAGTCAGATGGGGCTTTGTCATCTTCTAGATTTTATTTGTAATTTTTATTCACATTTTCTGATACAAGACTGAACCCAGAGACAGTTATTGGAGATGTATCACTGGCTTTCAGGAAACATCCTATAAAATAGCGGTTCATATCTCAGGTCTTGGCATCCAGCAAACCTAGGTTGGAACCCTAAGCCTTATTTGTAGGTGACCCTGAGCAAGTGGCTTCTCCCAGTTGAGCCTCAGTTTTCTTGTCTGTAAAATGGGACAATCATATGTCTTAGTTGGTGGCATTGTGG
Organism: Micronycteris hirsuta; assembly: GCA_004026765.1. Lineage (NCBI taxonomy): Eukaryota > Metazoa > Chordata > Mammalia > Chiroptera > Phyllostomidae > Micronycteris > Micronycteris hirsuta. Next base: position 502 of record PVJI01028167.1, read on the forward strand.
TTCTTTGAGTGCTTAATACTCAGCAGGCAGTGGTGTTGTTACTTAAAAGCTAAACGAGTCTCTTGCGAGATCTTTTCTCAGGTGGTTGATGGGGTCAGTATTTTCACTGCCCTGAAGCGGGGAGGAGTTAAAAGAGGGTGTCGGAAGAGGAGGCACTGAACAGCAGCCCACAAATAGCTGCTCACACTCCAGAAGGGGCCACGGGATGTGCCTAGAGCAGGGTCAAGGTGAGGATAGAGCTCGAACCCTGCCGGCCAAGGCCGAGGGTCAGCATTGGAATGGTCCGTCAGGCATGTAGAGGCATCTTGGTATCAGGCTTGATTCTGATGACCTTCCCATGCCAGAAGAATGGAGACTGTGGGTGGTAGGGGGCCCAGGAGGCGGGCGGGACAGAAAGCATCTGGGGCAGCTACAAACATCTAGGGCTTTTGAATTAAGCCTTGGGAGCAAGTGCTGAAGGCAGCCAGGATGAGAGGAGCCTCCCTCCCCCGGCCCCCCCACCGAGGCTGACACAGGTAAGGATCTATTTGGGGACTAGGGCCCTGGCAGAGGTGGAGTCAGAGCCACAGTCCACCCTGCGTGAGAGCTGCTGGGGATTCATCCAACACCCTCAGCACCACGCTGAGAACTGGGGGCACAGTGATGAGCGAGGCAGACCCACTGCCTGGCACCAGGGAGCTTCTGGTGTAATGCAGGCATGGCCCAGATCATCGGAGCACCAAGTGCTTTGCTCCATTCGAGGGGTGAGCACAGAGGGGTGCCCAGCCCAGACTCAAAGGGGGCGCTGGGGACCCTAGCATGAACAAATTGCAGAAGGCTGAAACTAAAGGACGGTGGCACTTACCCAGGTCTAGAGGGGGAAGGAAGCAATTCAGGGCCGAGGGAAAGTCATGTGGAAAGCCCTGGAAGTACTTCTACATCCTTTGGAGAGGTTGACAAGTCATTCGGTCTGGCTGGAGCGTAACAGGGATAGTGAGACAGGAGGCTGTGGAGTCCACAGAGCCTCGAAGCTAGGATCAGAAGCTCGTACTTTACCCTGAGACGGGGTACGTTTTTGAAAATTTAGGTGAAATTCACATGACATCACATTAACCATGTAACACACACAGATCAGTGGTATTTAGTGCACCCACAACGTTGTACAACCAGCACCTCTGTGTAGCCCCCAAACACTTCCTTCATCCCTCAGACCAGCCCCGTGTCGATTGATCGGTCCCTCTCCGTCCCTTCCCACCCTGCTCCCCAGCCCTCGGCAGCCACCAAGTTGCTCTCTGTCTCTGTGGACTTACCTTTTCTGCATCTTTCTTATAGGTGGGACCATGGAATGTGTGGCCTTTTATGACCAGCTTTTCCCCTTAGCCTAAAGCGTTTAAGGTTCATGCTTGTTACAGGAGGTATCAGCGCTCCATCCTTTTTCACGGCTGAATAATAGTCCATGGCATGGGTAGACCGCATGCTGCATATCCACTCATTTGCCGAGTGAAGGGGCCAGATGTGTGTTTCAGAAGGAGTCATCTGTCTGCTGAGGGGAGAGGGTTGGGGTCAGGCAAGGAAGGAGTCAGCAGGCAACGCTGCTCCCCAGTCCAACTGACAGATGACGGAGAAAAGCTGGCGGCTGTGGCGGGGGAAAGAGGTGGACCGTAGCGTTGACGGAAGCTGAGGTCTGCTAGCAGGAGCTTGAGCCCCTGGGCCCACGGAAATCCTCTCCCTCTGGCAGAGAAGGGGGCCTGGGGCAGGCAGGGGCCAGCCCGGGAGGGCTCCGTTTTCCTGGGGTGTTCTCCCAGATCAGCGCCCACCCCCACCTCCCCCAGCTCCTGCCAGTGCCCTTCTATCGACTTTTCCTTCTGGAATCAAACAGCCGTCCTGAGGTCTCAGCGCCTCCTCCGATGGTATCTGGCTGACATCTCGCTTCAGTCCTCAAAACAGAGCCTCGCTCGGCCCTGTGGCCAGTCTGTCTGCATTTTCTGTCTCTGCATCTTCATCTCAGCTGGGTGCATTCGGTGTATCAAACACCGCTGGATGGGCAGGTGAAAATGCAAGCTCGTCTCCAGATTGGGGTTGTGCGAATGACTGGCATTTGCTATGTCATCGGAATCAGTCTATAAAAGGTGATCCAAAATAATTTCACAAATCTATTCTTTCTCCCCTTGCCCCTTCATGCACATTCTGAATTGTTTTCCTACTGCAGGTGAAATCTTAGTTCTCATAGGTCTTCTGATTGTAACAAGGGCAGTTCAGACTGATAATCCTAGAGCTCTAAGTGTTACTCGTTTTAAAACTTCACCCCTCCCCCAGCAGCGCTCCTCAGGCTGGGAATTCTGCAGTGAGGAAGGGCCTGGAGGGCTGCTTCTTTCCCACAGGAAAGCCTACCTCACCAGCACTGTTCTGTTTGAGAAGACACAGAGTGCTGATTTTTTTTTCCTTAAGGGGTACTTGATGTGGGCAAAGCCTGCTGAGCCTGGCTGCCCTTGACTTTCCCCTCAGCTGGTCTCCATTACCCTTTTCAGAGGGGGAACACTTTCAAGGACACTCCCAGAGGCTGCCTTTTTCAGGGGCCACATCTGAGACCCAGGCAACATGAGTCTTATCCCCACTCTCATCCATGACGGGCAGCTCACTCCCAACACCTGCTTCCCTCTCTCTGCTCTGCCCTCAAGCAGGCAAGCAGCTCCAAACTGATTTTTATCATTACACTTGGCTTGGCCAGTGTCAAAGGCGGCCACTGTTTTCCAAAGCCTAGGTGGTGGAAGCAGGCACTGTGGGTGCCCTATCTAAGCCCTGTGGCATTTGCACCCTTACCCGTGATGACTTCCTACTGAAAGTCCACCTGCAGGCTTTCCCTGATGCCGCATGGGCAGGCCGGAAGTGCTGGAGATCCAGCAGCCCTCGGAGCAGCCCTCGGCCAATGAGAGCGGGCAGTCGGAGGATAAATGCCCCAACTCCCACTCCCCCCAGGTATGTTCTGCTCCATCTCTCGTAGCTGCTGCAGGACTGAGCCCAGTGCCCACAGTGGAACTCACCCACTGACGCGCCGTGTGTTGGCTCCTTCCCTTCCTCCTGGGTCCCTCTCCCGGTGGTGCTGCCTGGGGTGGCCTCCCAGGTCACCCAACTCCAAGGCACGGTCGCATGTTTGCTCAGGCTCTGCTTCTGGAAAACCCAATCTCAATCAACAGTCACGCGCATCCCTTTGAAGAGCAGAGGAGCTCAGTAACTATTGGCTTGTTCTTCACTCAGGGAACCTTTGCTGAAATTCCAGGGCAACAGAAGTTGCATTTAATAGTTCGTTGTTTCCTGCGTACAAAATGCATCCATGTAAGTCAGGCTTTCTCAGCCCTGGAACTTTGTTGGGCAAGGCTGTCTTTGTGCTGTAGGGTGTGTAACAGAATTCCTGATGTCGACTCACCAGCGGCAACCCCCTAAGTGGGACGCCTACATCCTAGACGTGGCCAACCGTCTCCTGGGGGGGACCACCCCAGCTGAGAACATCAGTCATCTGATGTCATTTGATGTAAACAGCAATCCAAAGAGAAGACGATGATAATGATAGTGATGGCGGTGGTGATGATGATGGTGAAGATGATGATGGTGGTGATGATGATAGTAATGGCGAAGATGATGGTGGTGGTGGTGATGATGATGGTGGTGATGATGGTAGTACTGACGATGATGGTGGTGGTAGTGAAGATGATGATGATGGTGGCAGTGCCCATGATAACACTGCAACATGACGTAACATTCAAATGACTTGACCAGCCTTGCTCAGGTGCCACAGTGGACCTGGAATTTGGTTCTGGACCTTCTGCAGGCCTTATCGCACTCCAGAAGCCCATGACATTGACTGGAAATATTAAGCTCAATTCACAGACAACAAGCTTTAGATAAACCACATTCCTTCACGAAGGTGTCAGAGCTCAGAATCAAGCCGAGGCTTCCTGATATCCAAGGTGGTGTGCTCTTCCCAATGCATCGCTCCTTCCCATTTTACAAAGAACAAAGAGTTGTTTTAGGGTTCAAAAGGAAACCTATTTTTATTCTCGAAGTTCTTTCTGTTATTGGTGAACAGCACTAGGTGTTAGAACTCAGTCCTTGAGTTTTGGCTAAGAAAGAGTTCAGAGCCAAGACTTAAACACGGGCAAAAGTTTATTTAGAAAGTCACAGAGGTAGAAGAAGTGAGCCAGCTGGGCTGTGTGGGCTGAAGAAGCGAGTTACAGAAACGAAATGAGGGGTTTTATCTGGAGGTGTCAGGGGAGGGTCTCGATAGGCTCTTCATCAGCTTCCCAGGTATGTCCTTTCAGGGTCGTGGTCTCTACTGATTGGTTGGCACCGGGCGGGGAGTCAGCCACCGCAGCTGGTCCTGATGCCGGCTGCGGCGTCGCTCTGCCTGGTTTTGCTGCTTCGCTGGACCTGGAGCTGAAACACAACCGAGGCCTAGATGTTACCTCCACTTCGACCAAAACTCTCTCTCTGTGGACAGCAGACCCAAAACTTTGTTCCTACGACTATTTGATGTGGGTCAGAACCTCATTATCTTGTTGTCTCAGTGCTTAAGGCACAGATCATGCCAGGGCTTGTGGGGAGTCAAATGAGACTTTCCTTCAGCCCCTTTGCTCCCCGCTAAGGGGGTCTACTGCCTGACCAGCCACATGCCAGCGGAGGAAGGCCAGGGCAGGGGCCTAACCACGTGACAGCGATAGGCAAGGTCAGGGGTCCACACCGCGTGACTACGTGATATGCTAGGGGAGGCAGGGTCCCACCCTATGTTGTCCGTTGCCAGGCACCCAGGGCTTGCCACCCTGGGTGACCTTCCGCAGCCCGCCTACCATCCCTACCCTGCTCCCTTCTGTGGGACTGCCCGTTCTGTCCCTGCTACTGCACTCCAGTCACTCCAATCGTTGCACTGAATGACAGAATAAAGCCAAAGCCGCCCATGTCTGGAGCCCACGTTACCAGCAGGTCAGCGGTGAGGTCGGCCTGAGGAATACCTACCTGCCACCGCCGCATGCACACTGGCCTCCCCCAGCACTTCCACGCGCGATCGATGTTCTCGCGGTTCTCCGCGTCCAGAAGCTCTTCCCTACCATGGGTCAAGCACTGACGTCAGCCCCGCTGTTCTGCTTTCAGACAGGCTCCCTGGCATGTTCTTTTACACCATAGCATTTATTGAACACTGACTGTGTGCAAGAGAAGGTGGCAACTCCAGGTTCCTATCCAATAGGAGTTTAGAGGCTGTGGCCCGACCCGAAAGTGGCAGGGGTAGGCGGGGCCAAGGGGCTTTGTCTGGAAGCCCACCGAGTGTGCATGAGGCAAGCAGACGGCTTTTTGAGAACCAGATGTTTTCCAAGTAGTGCAGGGGACGCTGCTGGGGATGACAGAGGCAATTAAAGCCTCCCTAACTAAGCCAGCCTGTGGGACAGCTTTCCTTGAGGAACTGCCGGAGGGACTGTGGAAGACGTAGGGGTGAGTCCAGTGCACCCTCTGCCCTCTGAAAGTGAGACTTCCTCTGGTACCTTGTGTTTCTGTTGTTTTGTTCTTACTAATTGACGCACCGGCATGGGTAGTTTCTGCCCTTCTCCCCAGTCCCAGGCGGGCAGCAATCAGTGCCCAGGTTGGATGAAGCTGTCAGTGGAGGACGGGGCAGGGCAGTGGGGTGGGGGGAAGGGCTATTGTCAGTCTGCATCAGTTCCAGAAATTTCACTTGGGGCTACTTCCTGGCCCGCCTCTCTCCTCTGGCGGTGAATTGCTCAGTCAGGAGACTCCTAATGAAAACCCTTCACTGTCTGCCATTCCCAGCGTGATGACAAGCAGACACCTACACTTCTCTCACTAAGCCCTTCATGATGGGCCTCCCGCAGGTCTCTCCTGGTTCCCACACATGCTGGCCGCCAGGCAAATTCCCTCAGGAGCCATAATCTTGCTCCCTTCCTCCCTCTGCCTGGGGCTTTGCTTTCTCCCTACCCTCTGCCTATCTGCCTCATGGTCCTCTTTCTTAAGGATCAGACACAAGTGTCACCTCCTCCGGGGAGGCCTCTGTGATGCCCTCAATCTGAGTTAACACCCTGTACTGCACTAACTTTGATTATAACTCCTACCACCATCCCGGGCTTACTAGTCTAAATATATCACTGTTCTATGACTCCTCGGTCTTCTGAGCACAGCACAGTGCTGGCATATAGTAGGTGCTCAGAAATATTAGAGAGAAGGAAGCAAGAAAAGAAGAAAGACATAAGAGAAAGGGAAGGAAGAGAGAGGGGAATAAGGAGAAAGGAAGGAGTGAGGCATGCGTTAATATCTAACCATGACTGATGCAAGCCTGTGTTCCTTCTCTCAGAGATCAATTTTACCCAGGACGCCTAACAGGGCACACAGGTCCTTGGCCTGACAAGTGCTTTCTGGGTTATCACCTGTCCTTGCAGTCCAAATATCTGGTGTCAGTGTGCCTTCTTGAGCTCGAGTCTTTGAAACGCTGTCATCCTTGAATGCCGTGAAGGCTTGAGCCGCCCACTGCCTGCCCCACCCCCTAAACACAACAGATAACCAGGAGGATGTTGAGGAATGACCCACATGATAAATGGAAGCATCATTTCACCTTACACGAAAATGCAAATGATAATTAGCAAGCTGCCAGCTGGTTCAGCATCACAGGAAAATGAAAGACCCAGGCCACACCCCCAGCATGTAGCCCAGCACCCAACACTTAGTCTCACCCCTGAAACGTGGTTGATGACGGGGGTGTTGAAGGCAATTCTACTTACCATGCAGCATTTGACCCTGCACGGGTCAAATTTCATGAATAAAGAGCCTTCAAAAGCCTGACCCACCCACCGATCTGTGCGCCAGGGTTGCAGGAAGGATCAGCAGGTTCCAGCATTTGGAGCCTATTCCTTAGGTCCTAGCCTGGGACCTGACGCGTAACATGTCTCAAAAAAAAAAAAAAAAAAAAAAAAAACAACAGTGTGTGTTGTCTGAAAAAAATAATCAAAAGCTGGTCGAACGTCCCTAACATTGCTTCCCAATGCTCCCTCTCTCTGCCCTTAAGCCTGAACCTGAGCAACAGCGACATCCTCACCATCTACGATGGAGACGAGGTCATGCCCCACGTCCTGGGGCAGTACCTCGGAAACAGCGGCCCCCAGAAGCTGTACTCGTCCACGCCAGACCTAACCATCCAGTTCCACTCGGACCCCGCCGGCCTCATCTTTGGGAAGGGCCAGGGATTTATCATGAACTACATAGGTAGGTGTTGCACCTGGTCAGGTGTTTTTTTCTTTGTATTTAGATACAGGGGAAGATAATTTCCTCCAAATATATCTTTTTAGGGGGAGTTTGTGCTACACAGGTCTTTTAATATATTAGCACAGTAAATATGTGTAGGTTTTAAGACCTTAGTCAGAGGGACCGGGGTTTGAGTCTTAGTACCGCCATCCATGGCGTGGTGGCCTTGGACAAGTCACATAACCTCCCTGAGCCTCCTTTTGTTGTCTGTAAAATAGAAACAATGGTACGCACTCCAGAGGGCTGGTATCAGGACTTCGCAGATAAAGCCATATCACTCCAGGATGCATCACGTTTCATCTGGGACTTCATTTCATCGACACTGTCCCTAACCCTAACCCTAACCCTATGACCCTTGGTTCCCCCCGAAGGACTCTTCTTCCCCTGAGTCCCATCGCGTGGAGACAGCCCTCTCTCTCCCTCCCCCGCAAATCTGAGGACCAATAGATGCAGATGGAGCTTTCTTGACCCTCAGTGTGGCTTCCAAACCATTGACCTCCCCCCAACTTAAAAAAAGGCCTTCTAAGTTCAAGCCAAGTTCACACATGACCATCCCATCCCCCCTTATTATTTTACCCACACACACCCTTCCCTCCGCACCCCCCACCCTGCAATGCCCCCTTATTCATTATTGGCTCCACAACCTCCTCGGCTCCACACCTAAGCACTGGAGGGTCCCAAGCTCCATCCTGGACCCCGTCCTCTTCTCTCTCTAAACTCACACCCTGTGTGATCTTGTTTCGCCCCATGGGTTTGAATAACACTTATTTACACTGCACCTCCAACCTTGGACGCTCCCGTCAACTCCAGATTTACCTAAGTCCTTACTGAGCATCCTCCTGCAGGTCTAATTAGCATCTCAGATTTAACCCAGCCAAAACAGAACGCATCCTTCCTCCACCCCACCACCACCGCCCCGCCCAGCTGCTCCTCCTGCCCTTTGCCCATCCCAGGAGAGGGAACCATGATTCTCCTGGGGTCTCAGGCTTTGTCTTCTTTCCCTGCCTGTATCCCACCCACCCTCTGAACTTGACCTCCATGCTATGACTCAGATTCAAGTGCTTCTCTCCATCCCTCCATGGCCATGGACTGAAACAACACAAGGCCCCCGTGATCCCAGCCCTGGAAGGGACCTGAACTGACAGAGTGTCTGCTTCTGCCCTGCCAGGTCACAGCAGAAAAAGCCCTGGGCCATCAAGGATACGTGATGGGACTTGCTCGTCAGGGTCATACTCGAGGGTCACAGCCAGGCTCCCAGCTCTTAGGGTTTCTCCACCCCCAACATTCTCAGTGACAGTAGAGAACCTGGGATACACAAAAGGGTAGTTAAACGCTAACGTCTTTTAGCACCCAGGATGCTGGGTGCTACGCTTTGAGAATTTCAATGGGCCAGCTTCATCCAGAAAGTAGGGGACATGCTGACGCCTCCCAGGAACAAGGTTGACATCTTGATTTCCAGGATGGAGAGGGAAAACGGGGGTCCCCCTGCCCAGACCCCCACTTCTGCCCCCAGCGCCAAAGACCCTCTGGCTAGAGCAAGGTTCAGGCCTTTTGTTCTTTTTCTCCCTCGGCTTGGACACTCGCTCATCTCAATCTCAATGAAATGTTCCCCCGTGCCACCTCCCACCTCCAAAATCCAAGCCTCTTCCCTGACCACTGGCTGTGCCTGTGTGTGAAGATAAGTCCTTGTTCGTTTCCAGCCGGTGGGCATTTCTCATCCCAGCCCGCTCTGTGGGCCACCTTCCGAGAGACAAACATAGGTGTCGATCTTCTTTCTCCTGCTTCTCAGGGGCCTTTTCCCCCTGGATTGTGCTGTTAAGTATTTTCAGAGTATTATTGCTGCTACTCTGCATGCATTTCCCACTCTTGACTGAGCGGTGCCCTGAGCACGGGGTGGGGGGGGGGGTGCTCATGCTAGCTGTCCAGGCGACGTGCCCTCCAGGGTCAGCTGCCTTTGGAAGGAGCATGTCTGGTGGTGTGGCTTCAGTCTGTCTCCTTGGACTTTTCCCCCTTTCCCTGCCAAAAGATGAGGTCACAGTTTTGCTCTTCTGTCTCCTCTGGTGCCTGAGTCAGCTTCCAAAGCTGCACTCAGCTCGACAGCAGAAATCTGACTCTATCCAAGGCTACCCAAGGATAGCTGGGAAGTCTGGCCAGTGTTCATTTTGGCACATTGAAGAGGAGGTACTCATTAATTGAAGCTGAAACTTAGACTCCTATGACAACTTAAAGTTGGCAAGCACTCTTACATATATTATTTTATTTTATTCTGTTCTCCAAATGCATTATCTTCATTTTCCAGACACTTTGGTTCACAAAAGTTTCTCAACACCTCCCGTGTGCCAGGCCCTGCTCTAGGCACCGGGATCTGGGAATGAACAGAATGCCATCGCTGCCCTTGAGCTGGCTGGTGGAAATGGGAGAAGGAGCCTGGCCCCAGGCAATGTCAGGATCAAGTGCTGATGCTGTGGGAGAAGCAAGCACGGGGTTTCAGAGGCTGCTTCCCAGAGGCGCACAGCCTGGCTAATGTGGGAAGCACACAAAAGACAGAACAGTTCCCTTTGTTCTTATTTCTGTTAAAGAAACACACAGTTAACTTTACAGGGAAGGCAAGTGGGCCTCTGTATTTCTTTTGGATGCCAGTCAATTGCTTGTGACCGCCAGTGTTGAAGACCATGTTGAAAAGAATTCAGAGGCGGTCATGCCTGAAGTCAGGGGGAACGAATGGCGTGATTGATTAGCAATGTCTGCCATGGCATGGGAGAGGCCTTTGCTACCGTAGGTGTAGATCTGACCAGACACAGATGCAACCTCTCTTCAGAAGAGGCATCAAATGGAAGGTCCAGGGGTTTCTGTGGTCATCTAGAGAATTCTGAAGCTCTCGACTGATCTCGAGGCCCAAACCCCAGCTCTGGAAGTTGGTCAAGGCTTGCCTGCCATGGCTGCTCTCAGAACCATGGGCTTACATGGTCCTGACCTCCCATAATTCTTTGCACAGACAGAAGCACAGGCCCATTCTCATCACTGCTTCTTGTGCTTTGTGAGTGTCTTTGCCCAAGTGCATGGGAGGGAATGGGAACAAAAAAGCAGAGATGAGTAAGCAGTGTTTTTCAAAGAGATGTTGCTCACCTGTGTATTTATTCCTCTAACCCTGGGATAATAAATAAACTCTATGTGATAGGTAAACTCCAATTAAATGGCAGCAGCTCCCTGGAGTGCTGTGTTGAGAAGGACTGGAGGGTTTCAGCTTGAATCAGTGAAAGGGATTGCTGTGATCGATTAGCGATGTCTGCCATGAGCACAAGACTGGTGAATTGTGGCATGTATTCAGTGCATTGGGGTGTTTCTTTTGCCCACAAGTTGGACCATGGTGCTAATCTTCACCATAAACTAGAACCATGACTTCAGACCCCCATTTTCCTAGTATATGGGAGGTCCTCACAAAATCTTAGTCAAACAAATCAATTAATCCATATAACTGCACATCAATGAGCATCCACACTGCCCTTAGGGATAGACAGGGTCATGATTTGTGTCTCCACAACGAGATTGAGGACAAGGAGGCTCAGAGATGTTTAGTGACATGATTGGAGTCACACAGCTTCTACAATAAAAAGGATTATGAGGGAAGCCCTCGAACATCCCAGGCCAGTTTTGTCATTCCTAGAAAACTGAAGGGCCCCCAGAACCTCCCCCTAGGGTGTTTGCTGACTCTGCAGATTCCTGAATCAGGGTCCCTGGGAGTGCAGTCGAGTTGCTGAAGAACAGGAAGACTAAGTGACTGAGTCAAGGCCACTGAGTGTGTAAACTGCTAGGCCAAGGTTTAAGTCACATCTCTGCTACAGGGTGGCAGCAACTGAGTGGTCGCAGATGTGATGAAAGCCACGAAGGAGAGTGGGGGTCTCCCAGGAATGTGTGGCCCTGTGGGCTCACACTGAAAAGTCAGGCAAGCAAAGCTTTCTCAGCAAAGCCCTTGGGCACTAGGCGGACCACCTACCCAGTATTTGCCCCCATTTCTCCTCTTTCATCCATAATTTGTGCACTTGCAGCTGTGTCCTAAATCCAGGGCTTGGCTGATTCTTCAAAGACCCAAAAACAGAGGCTCCTGTTCCCCACCAAGTGATTCCAGAAGCCATCACATCTCCCTACTTGATGCAGATGGCCATGCGAGCTCCTCTTCCCAAATAAAGCCGTGATGAAATCCCAGGAAGAGCCAGTGCTTCCTTCTCAGAATGACTCTCCTGCAGACAGTGGAGGTGCTTTGCTTTCCCCAGAAGCACAGAAGAACTGCAAATTAATTATACTGCATAATTAGCTCTTTCTCAATATCTGTGCAGTGGGCACTTGGAAGCGAGAAGGGGAATAGTGGGCTTGGATTGCTATCTTGGTAATGAGGGTTTGCTAAAGAAAAACAAAATTATCCCAGAGGAAGACTCTAAGATAACAAGCTGCAAGTAGCATTTTCTGGAATGTGGTTAGTATTCACCGCTGATAATGCAATGCGCCTCGAAGAATGCACCCATCATTATTCTCGTCTTAACAGTCAAGTAATGATCTTCATCTGCATAGTCCATCAAACCCGTGGATTTACAGACATTCTTAGGATGGGGCTGAGTGTATTAGCTATCTATTACTGTGTAAGAAATTACCGCCCCCCTAAAATTAGCAATAAACATGTATTATGTCACAGTTTTTGTGGGTTGGGAATTGAGAAGTTGACATTGGGTGCTTCTGGCTCAGGGTCTGTCATAAGGTTAGAGTCAAGATGTCAACTGTGGCTGGTGACTTCTCTCCCACAATGGCTCACGCCTGTGGCTGGCAAGTGGAGGCCAGCTGTTGGCAGGAGGTCTCAGACTCTCCACGTGCATCTCCCCAGAGGCTGCTCGGGCATCCTCACAACATGGCAGCTATACAACATTGTATCGCTTCCTCCAGAGAAAGTGATACAATAGACACAGCAAGGAGAAGTGCCTCCTGCTTTTGATGAGGTAGCCTTGGAAGTTGCACATTGTCACGTCTCAAGCAACAGCCTGTTGGTTGAGCATGTCGGCCCGATCTGGTGCAGGCCAGGACTGTACAAGGATGTGAATTCCAGGCTAGAGCAACCGGGGGACACCCTGGAAGCTGGTGACGGCAGAGAAGCTGACATGATTGTGATCGGCTCTCCTGAACAGCGGGGACCCTGAGATGCAGAGAGAAGTGACTATGCCCGGTCACACTGCTAGTAAGCAGCAGAGTGAGGATTCTGTCCGACTCTTAAACCCTAGAGCAACTGTATTAAACCCGGAGGATGTGTGGTGAGTTCAGTGACCCACGGGAAAGAGGTCACTGTAAAAGCTCACTAGAGAAGAGTTCTTACTGCTTTGAGGGGGTTTGGAAGTGTGTTTTTTCTTCTGATGTTTGTAAACCATCCACCTCCCACTTAAGGACAACGTCTTTGTTTTAAAGAGGTGTCAAGGAATGACTCCTGCTCAGATCTGCCTGAGATCCAGAATGGCTGGAAAACCAGCTCGCACACAGAGCTGGTGAGGGGAGCCAAAATCACCTACCAGTGTGACCCCGGCTATGACATCGTGGGGAGCGACACCCTCACCTGCCAGTGGGACCTCAGCTGGAGCAGTGACCCCCCATTTTGTGAGAAAAGTAAGCACAGTCTTGTTTTACTTACTCTGGGCCAATGGGTGGTGAATCCCTGCCGTGGACTATTTTTTCATGGATGCACTGGAATTATTTAAGGTGGAATCTGGCCTCCCTTCTGCTCCACCAGCTTGCTGGTGCTGCTCACAAATGTCACTGTGTGGCCCTAGGGCAGGAATCTCAGACTCAGGTGCCTTCGGGAGCCTGGCCGGTAATGGCAATGAGTGAAATAGACTCCTGTCAGGCACTAGTGAGGGGCAGGGGCTGCAGCAAAGGGGGCAGCACAACGTAGCCTGTGTAAAAACATCGTTCAAGTTCCGGTCTTTAAGAATTCCTGTAGGAGCCAAGCAAAACAGATTCAGTCGGACCCTGGAGCGGCAGTTCAAAGCCCCTGGGGCGGGCGGCTGGCCCCTCCAGGCCGCATCCAGCCCAGGCTCCTGGCTCCTTCAGCCCGCTCCCCTCCGGAGTGTGGGCCGGGCATGTCCAGGGACGGCTGAGTCCGGTTGCTGGAGAAGGGGTAGAAAAAGGAAGTGTTGTGGTTTCCACACTGATGCCTCCAGAGCAGGGGAGGAGCCGAACTCGGAGGCCGTCTGTCTCTGCCTCCTGGAAAGCTCCAGTCTGCGACCCTCTGGCTGGGGAGCCTTGGGGGTGCCCTGGTGGCCCCCCTTCAACGTGACCTGAATCACCAATTGCACAATAAGCAATATAGTCGTCCCTCAGTCCCCGCGGGGAGTGGTTCCAGGAACCCCCAACAGATGCAGAAATCCTTGGATGCTCAAGTGCCTTAGACAAAATAGCACGGGGCAATGCAGACTGTCAGAAAATACTGTTTTTCACTTCACAGTTGGTTGGATCTGCAGATTCGAAACCCGCAGACACACGGGGCCAACCTACTAAGTGCGATCAGAGAAAAGGGGTGTTGGGGGGATGCGGGGCTCACATATAATTCCTGCCATGAGTATTCTGATGTCAAGAAAATTATAATTGTGGAAAATGTGGGAGAACTTGCTAAAAATCCACAAAATCAGCTACACAAACAGATCTCTTTGTTCCACAACAGTATGTGGGGTGTGTGTGATAGTGTGTGTGTGTGCCGCAATAGAAAATTAAACGTGAGCCGTGAGAAACGCCACGGGCGGTGACATGGGAGACCCATCGCGAGCTCCTCCGTGTGACCCACGTCATCACATGATCAACATACATCGTTACATGCATTGTATCCATAATAATATGTAGAGTAGTATGATATATAGTGTAATAATTTTTAAGTGTTGTAAATAGTTATTTTTAATGTTTTAAATACTAATAACTTAAAATTATTCAAGTAACAAATGCTTAATTATTGCACTCAAGCTGGAGTAAAATTATGAGGCAGAAAGGAAAGTAAAATTCCCTCACACTCTTACTCTCTGGAAAGGATGCCGCTCTTCAACGTGCCTTGTATATGGTTCCAAGTGCATCTGCATGTCTGTGTGCCACAGACAGATGCATACGCGCACGCACAGATACACATAGGAAATAGCTGCAGACACAGGGATCTTACCACTGCAGGGTCAATCTGTACAAACTTCCTTGCAGCTGCAGCTCAGAAATATTGATATCTCTTCATACTGCACCTGTTGCCTTTGGTCTTTTTAACTGGTTTATTGCTTTCCTTCTTCTACATTGATTTTTTTTAAATTAAGAAGTAATGGATGCTTGTTCTACTATAGTCAAGCGCTGCAAAGGAAGCTGTGAGGCCCCTCGCTTGGTTCTCCTTCGTGACTCCTCGGGATTTTATGATGGCTGTTCCATATTTAAGTCTTCCCCTGTTACAGAATTTGCACTGTTTGTTTTTGTTTTGGGGTTTGTTTTTTGCCATTACAAATAATGGTGCAATGCACAACCCCACACATAGAGCTTCAGGCTCTGACACAAACATTTCTTTGGGCAAGTTCCTGCGAGCGGCGTGAAACCCAAATCCCTTTCACCCTGGCCTGTTCTCCAGCCGCCTTTGATGAGCCGAGATGCATCATCTCCCAAACCGACAAACAGCCACGTTAGGAACCTCCCTAGTTCATCCTGTAACTCTCAGGAAACCCGTGACCACCAAGAGCCCTAACGCGCACTTGCTGTGATCTCGTCTCGCGCAGTTATGTACTGCACCGACCCCGGAGAGGTGGACCACTCGACCCGCTTGATCTCGGACCCCGTGCTGCTGGTGGGCACCACCATCCAGTACACCTGCAACCCCGGCTTCGTGCTGGAAGGCAGCTCGCTGCTGACCTGCTACAGCCGCGAGACGGGCACGCCCATCTGGACGTCGCGCCTGCCGCACTGCGTCTGTAAGTCCTGCCGTCCTCTTACTGCGGGGGGAGGGCTGGGCTGGGCTGCCGGGGGAGGCCTCCCACCTGTGGGAGCGTCTGCTACTGTTACTGCCGCAGGATGATCGCTAGCAGGCATTGGAGGTGTGGAGGCTACCATGCAGGGTGAGTGCCCAGCACTGTGCTAGCTCCTTTGCCAAGTGTCCCTCCCTTCTTCCCCCCCCCACCACCCCCGCCGTGGGGGCGTGGCATTACTGCCTCCCTTTTTAAGAAGGTTCAGAGAGGTGAACTCTTTGCCCTAGGTCACACAGCTAGATCCTAGTGGAGGCCAGAGGCAAACCCAGACCCGCATGGCTCTTTAACTGCGTAAAAGCAAGCAGTCTACCAGGTGCTAAACAGGGCCTCGTCCATGTGGAGACACGGAGACAAATGTTTACTTAGGAAAAAAAAAACCACTTTGGATTTCTTAACCACGAAAACTCTAAAAAGGCTTCCTAGGTCACTCTGAAAAAGAGGGGCAGGGGTACTCTTCTCACCACGCAGAGGAGGTGGAGAGCGGTGGTCCAGGTGTCTCAGCCCCACGGCACCTGGGAACCACCTGGGAAGGTTTAACTCTCACTGGAGACGTGATGCAGCTGGTCTGGGGCGTCGCCTGCGCGGTGAGCAGGTTTACAGCTGGCCGGGGATTCTGATGAGCGGCGGGGACCAGAATCAGTGCTGGGGAAAGCACCGCTGCCACTTGGCCGTGAACGTCCAGCCTCCAGAGCTGTGAGGCCGCACATCCCTGTTGTCCTAAGCCCGCCAGCCTGTAGCACTTCCTTGCGGGAGCCCGGGAGGTCCTCCTGGTGACTTGTCAGGGTGAGGAATGCAAGCTGCAGAACCCCTTTTCACGGCGTGAAAAGCTAAAAACCAAAGCGTGTTGTCAGGCACAGAAAGGTGGAAATACCATTTTTAAAACGAGAGAAAAGGCACTTCACTAATGAGGCACAGTTTCCATGACCCTCTGGGCTGCAGTGGCTGCTGGGCGTCTGAGAAGCGAGCCCTTCGGGATGCCTGTCCCTGAGGTCTCAGCGTCGGGGCTCAATGGAGACAGCTTCCATGACACCCATGCTAATGAG
>PVJI01028168.1:0-17058 GCA_004026765.1 Micronycteris hirsuta
CTGATGCTTTGAGATAATCTGGCCTTATTTTTAAGACTCAAAAATTCCGATCCAGCTGATTCATAATTGCAAAAATAATCTCAGCATCTGGAATGTAGAATGCTTAATTGATCATTCCTATCGATACCCAGTTGAATAGAAGCCTGGAGGTTAGAACATGCCACTTTTAAAATATTATGCTAAGCTGTTTAGGCCTTTAAATGTTGCATTAAACTCACAACACGAGAGTAACGCTGTGTTGGATGCTGAGAGCCATCTGCGTGGCAGGGAGAAAGTCGGGTTCCAACAGTGTGGTTATGCTGCCCTCTGGTGGTAAAATGCCCTAGCAGCACTTGAAACATTCTGGAGCAGGTGGGGGGAACTTCCTACAATACTTACTAGTAATAATAAATGTGTACCGACCACATTCTGTGACTTTGACAACTTTAACAGATGTTGTTTATTTCAGCTCATCTTCACAACAGTTCTAGTTTCAAGAATACTACTCAGATGAGAAAAATGAAATTCACAGACATTGGCAGGGCCAAGTTCACTCTAGAGGACGTGAACGAGCGGGAATGCAACCCCAGGTGTGCTTGATTCCAAAGCCCATGTGCTTTCCACCGTGCCATGCAAATTATTATTAACAGTATTGGATTCATGTGCTATACACATGCATGTGCAATGTGTATACGTCTACTCGTATATAGTATAAAACGTGCTGAGTGCCTACTCTGCGCACACACCATTGGATCATGCTCGGGCGGGCAAAGCTAAGACCTGTTTGTTCTGCTATATTTTTCGCACATTGTTTACAAACATTCAAGCACCTCCTTTTACAAAACACATGCATTTATCACTCACCAAGTGTTTGTTAAGAGCCCACTCGGTGCCAAACACGGTTCAAGCGGCAGTGAGGCTGCAACAGTTCGAGTTTTGAGCCTGAAGCCCTGCAGCCTGTTTGCTGCTTTTTCCGTCCCGGCTCTAAGACCGGGGACTGGACCTCAGTCCTGCGCCTGCTTGTTGTGCGGTGCTGTGGAGCATGCGCCCCGATCGTTAACACCCCAGATTATCTAAGTCACAATACTTAGTCGTTGGTAGCGCGTAATAGCTTTATAAAAAAGAAGAGCGCTGTTGTTTTAAGTGCACTCATCGAGACAGCCCCGACAAAACTGTCGCTCTTTGGAAATCTGAACCTCGGGCTGTTTCTGTCACTCTCAAGGGGCCCGTTTCAGAATGGAAACGCTCGGGATGAAAGCAGAAAGACCCCACGGCCACAGCCTATTTCCCTGCTTGATGAGCCACCCTGCAGCCAAACATTCAGGGCATGTGAGCAAGGAATGGGAAAGCAGAGGGAAGAGCAGTTTGCGTCTCCATCCTGTAGATACTCTGTTCAACTCAGAAAAGAAAGTATTTCAGGGTGTGTTATTGAACCAAGCTTGAGACAAGAAATGCAAGTCATTAAATTCTTATTTGTCCAACAACAAGAAAACGATAATCACTAAGACTCCTTTCATCTACAAAATAGTCTGATTGAAATTAGAAAAAAAAATGTCTTTCTGTTTTCTTTCCTCTGAGATCTGAGAATCAATGTTAAACATACCTCATCGTGTTCTGAAATAATCATTTTGTTACCACAAAAGCATTCAATCAACCAACCATGATCTGTTGAGAAATGTCACCAGCGCCAGCTTAACATCACTTGGAACTGGGTTTGAAGTGGAAGGAAAGCTGGTATTGTTGTTTTATGTTCTCTCTTAAACCCTGAGCCCCTTGGCATCCCTGAATGTGTCTTTCTCTCTTATTTTGGGGGCTGGGGACTCACTGTAGGTAAGCAGCTTTCTGGAAGCTGAGAGGCCGTGAGAAGGTGGCTTTGGCTATGAGGTAAACCCTAAAGAGGACATCCCTGCCTGATGCAGGGAAGCAAAACTGCTCCCCCAAAATGTGTCTCTCTGGCATAAGGATTGTTTTCTTTTTAAGAAACAAAAGAGTTGGGAAGAATCCCCCAAACTGCCTAAAGAACTTAAGATAGAAAGCCTGTTCCAGGAATAGCTACCACCATAGATCACCATAATTGAAACTGAGCTACATGTGGTAAGCAGGCAGGAACCTAGTAAGGCCCATTTGGTCCCAGTATTCTCTGTCCTCTCTGTGACCCACTGTGTGTGTGTAGGTGGCCCAGCACACATTGGTTTACTAAACATAAACTCACTCACCTCCCTGTGAATTGCCTGACTTCCCCTCAAAGTCCCAAACCCCTACCTCCACTCCTTAGTCCAGAATGACACACATATCTCATTTTGCCTAACTGTCTTTGGAATTTTTCATGTTCCTGTGGCTTTCCCATGCATACCTATCAAATGCTGATGTTCTTCTGTTAATCTGCCTTATGTCATTTTAATTATTCAACCAGCCAGAAGAACCAGAAGGGGAATAGGGAGTTTTCCCCTGCTGCACACTGAAAAGGGGCTATGAGAAGGGGACTGGCAGGGAGGCCAGTCTTGCAGACTTAGTTGACTAATTGCAAAATGCATTGACTTTCCCCATCTCGGATCTGACATCTGAGCCTCCAAAATGGAATCTTTCTTCCCCCCAGTGACACCAACCTGCATATAAATCTTTATTCCAGAGAAGTTCTAAGGAAACAAAAAAGCACAAAAACCTCTGTGTTCCCCTAGCTAGCTGGCCACCGCATCAGACAGGGGCTGGGTGGGGATGATGGCAGCACATTCAAGCAGGAAGCTCATCCAGGCAGGACTTATTGCTTGTCCTGGGCACCCACCCAGGGTGCTCGCCCTGTGGGTATCAGGGGACTGGAGATTCCCATTGGACTTAGACATGGCATTGGAGGGCGCTCCCTCGGCAGACCCTGCTGCCCAGCATGTCACACAAACCCCAGACATAGATTCCCCATATTTCAGTCTCATCAGAGCATGCCTTTGAGTCACTGGAACCTGGTTGATGGCTAAAAGGAATCAAACTTCTGCCACCCTGAAGAAGCCCTTTTGGGATATCGATTTTTAACTCTTTATGAAGAAACAAGACTCAAAGGGAGCCTGTGCTCCTCCCCCTTCCCTGCCCGAGAGATTTGGACAGAAAAACCTTCCCCAGGAAGGCGAACTTAGGGTGTTTGTCTTAACGTAGTTTGATTTTTTTGTTTAAGATTTTATTAATTACTTACAGAGAGAGGAGGGTAGGGAGAAAAAGAGAGAGAGAGGCATTTATCAGTTGCCTCCCATAGAAGTCCCAACCAGGAACCAAACTGGTGAGCCTCGCCCTGTGGTCATGCCTGCCAGGGCTAGCCTACTTTGGTTTAAGCTTGGTAAATAGGGGGCTTCAGGCAGGGGCTGTTGGTTAGACACCCCAGGGCCCCACTGTTTCTGAGTTGGTGGGCAGGACTCTGCCTGCCATGTGTGTTCTGTTCTCCCTCAACTACCTGTAAATCACCTCTTCTCACTTCTGAAATCTAAGTCCCCATCCCCCCTTTCCTTTGTCCAGAATGTCTTACTGATCCAGAGTTGCCTCGCTGTCTGGAATTTTCGTGTCTGTGTGAGCTCCCCAAGCGCATGTATTAAAACTTTTATTTTTTTTTTCTATTTATTGTCTTTGTTAATTTGGATATCAGCCCAGCCAGAAGGATGTAGAGGGTGGAAGGAAAAGTATTAATATTTTTAGCCCCCCCCCCCGCCATGGCTAACTAGGTGTCATAATCTTAGGCAAAGCTTTGGCCCCCTGTGAGTCTGTGATCTTTTCTAAAATGAGAGGGTGAAATTAGATGCCACAGAAGGACCAATCTAGCCCTAAACATTTCTTTTAAAAAGTGAAGGTAAACTGCTATCCAAGGTCACCCCTTAGTCTTCAAAATCGGTAGTTTCAGAAGCTGTAGATTTGCAAACTATTTCCACCTTCCCACCTCCTTGCCCACAAAATGGCACAAGACAAGGGAAATGTGCTTGGCAACCACGTCCGGTGTGAAAGGCCACGCTGTCCCTGTGATTGAATGTATTAGCTTTCCCACTGTAGCCCTAGTAAAAATGGAATCGAAAGTAAAACAAGATAAGTAAGTAAGGACTGACCAGGTTGCCTGTTGTGGACAAAATGCTTTGCTTGGCCGCTGCCTGGGCCCAATGGTGCCGCCTTGCTGGAGTTATTTGGTTTGTGTGTAGAGATGTCCCTTTTTAAAATAAATGCTACTGAGCATTCACACAAAACTCCACGTAAGGTTGCATCATATTCCTCAAGCTTCAAATACATGAAGTGCTCTTCCTCGGGCAGCCTGACCTTCGGGTCTAACTGGCAAGTTTCTGATCACACTCCTCCTAGCGATGGCTTTTTACCCCATCTGAGGGTCCATCTGAGGACAGTGAGCAGCTAGTGTGCTCCCTGGCAGCGGCCCTCCTGGTGCGTGGTAAGACCCCCGCTTCCCCAATTTCATTACAGTAAGGCGTTTTTATTTTATTTTTTGCCTCTCATCACTGTGCCAGGAAAGCCCCTCGCGTCTCTTTCTGCTTTACCTTCTGTGGACACACCTGGCCGGCTCACCGCCACCTGGTGCCCCACCCCGGGCCAGCCAGAATCCACAGTCTCACCCGAAGCATTCATCTGGCTTTGCTTTCTTCCGTGCAGTGAATATAGGAAGTTTCCACTCTGTCCGAACACTTACACTGACCTACCTCCATTTATTTCCATCCACTCCCTTTTCATCTCTCCCAGTTCAAGGACCCTGGCAACCTCACACAACCTAAGTCTCTCAAGCCTTCCTTTCAAAAAGAATGAAAATTGGGGTCTCTCTTTTAAGCCAGAGTTTCTAGGTTGCCTGCAGACGTGGGAACTCTGGAAATGTGGATGATTTTTACCCCTCACATAGCCATCTCCATCACCCCCAGCCCCCCATCCTGAGAAAGAATAGCCCAGCATGCCCGCTGAGAGGAGCGCTCTGCGTGTCCAGGTTCGCACAGGTGCCCTGCACACTGGATCGGCCGTCTCCCCCACCCTGTCCTGCTGTTTGTGCATCAGCCACGTCCTCCCTCCTGCAATTCTACTTCCAATGTGCCATGTGGCAATTATTTTTATTAAAAGCAATTGCAATGAATATTTTTCATTTTCGGAAATGTTTACAGTATCTCTTGGGGAAAAAAGTGGAGACTAGGAGCTTGTGAGGATTGTACCTTCCGAGGACATAGTTGAGCTTGCAAACACTGAAGCAGCTCTCTCTGAGTGAGGCATGAACAGCAGCAGCAAGCGCAGCTGTCCGAGTCATGTTATCAGCAGCAAGGCTGATTTTATTTCTGTCTGACTCCTGGGTCTCATTTCTTAATTGGTTCTGAACCCAGAGAAGGAAGAAGGTGGGATGTATTACCTTACTCAGACTCCACAAGGAAAACAAATGTTAGATAATATATATTAAAATTAACTATGAATTGGGATAATGCCATGGAGTATATCAAAGTGCCTAAGAAAAGCCTGCATCTTCCCTCTATGTCTTCTTTACACTCACGTCTCTACAGCACATCAGATGTGGGGGACTTCCTGGTGCCAGGCCATCTGTCACACCAGCTGTGTGTCCTACCGTTTAGCTCAACACTGACACTCTCTTACCTGGAGATAGCGCCTAGTCCCTCATGTTACGGGCTCAGCCCCGCAAGATTCTCCCCCTCGCACTTTAGATGTCAATAGAAAATCCAGGTTGTCACCTGTGCTTCTGACAAATCAGCTATAAACCAAAGGTTCCCAACGACTTTCTCCTCGGGTTCAATTAATCTGCTAGAGTAGTTCAGAACTCAGGAAAACTACTTACTTCTGTTTACCAGCTTTCTATGAAAGGATGTGATAAAGGATACAGGTGAACATCCAATTCGAAGAGAAGCATAGGGCAGGGCACGTGGGAACGGGAGCGCCTCTCTCCCAGTATCTCCATGTGTTCCCCAACCTGGAAGCTCTCTGAACCACATATTTTTGGGGACTTTTATGGAAGCCTCAATACATAGGCATAACCAATCATAAACTCCATTATCATCCCACTTTCCCTTCTGGAAAAGGGGAGGTAGGGCTGAGAATTCCAAGCTTCTAATCATGGCTTGGTCTTTCTGGTGAGCAGCCCCCATCCAGGACCCCACCCAGAGCTGTTAGAACAAAAGACACTCCCATCACTCAGGAAATTCCAAAGGGTTTCAGGAGCCCTGCGTCAGGAACTGAGGGCAGAGACCAACGTATATTTTTTCTATTATCCCACACAGGGAAACCACATCCTGCTGACATTGTACATAGCTCTTTCTCATTTTTGGATGAATATTTTTTTTAATCATTATGCACTGAGCTATAGAAATATAATCATTCCTCCCTTGACAATATTTTTGGAGGTTAGAGTTCCCTGGTGGGGTTTTGGGAGGGGGGTGTTTGTTTATCTGATATTTGGGTATTACCTTTAAGAATTTAAGCCCACATTTGTATTTAACTAACAATTCTTTTTTTTTTACTTTTTTTTATTGATTATGCTACTACAGTTGCTCCAATTTTTCTCCATTTGCCACCCTCCACCCAGCACACCCCTCCCTCTGGCAATCCCCCCTCCTTTGTTTATGTCCACAGCTCATGCACATAAGTTCTTTGGTGACTCCATTTCATATACTTGCTCTTAACATCCCCCTATCTATTCTGTAACTACCAATTTGTACTTCTTAATCCCCTCACCTCTTCCCCCATTCTCTCCAGACCCCCTCCCAACTGGCCACTATTCTAATGTTCTCCATATCTGTGATTCTGCTTCTGTTCTGCTTGTTTGCTTAGCTTGTTTTTTAGATTCAATTGTCGATAGTTATGTATTTATTGCCATTTTAATGTTCATAGTTTTGATCTTGTTTTTCTTAAGTAAGTCCCTTAAACATTTCATATAATAATGGTTTGGTGATGATGACCTCCTTTAGCTTTACCTTGTCTGGGATGCCCTTTATCTGCCGTTTGATGATAGCTTTGCTGGATAGAGTAGTCTACGTTGTAGGTCCCTGCTTTTCATCACTTGGAGTACTTCTTGCCAGTCCCTTGTATCCTGCAAAGTTTCTTTTGAGAAATTAGCTGACAGTCTTATGGGAACTCCTGTGTAGGTAATTAGCTGCTTTTAAGATTCTCTCTTTATCTTTCACCTTTGGCATTTTAATTAAGATGTGTGTTGGTGTGGTCCTCTTTACATCCATCTTGTTTGGGACTCTGTGCTTCCCGGACTTATGTGTCTATTTCCTTCACCAAATTAAGGAAGTTTTCTTTTGTTATTTTTTCAAATAGATTTCCATTTTCTTGCTCTTTTTCTTCTCCTTCTGGCACCTCTATGATGTGAATGTTGGAATGCTTGAAGTTGTCCCAGAAGGTCTTTACACTATCTTCAATTTTTTGGATCCTTTTTCTTCTTGCTGTAGTGATTGGATGACTTTTTCTTCCTTATGTGCCAAATCATTGATTTGACTCTTGTCCTCATCTACTCCACTGTCGATTCCCTGTATACTGTTCTTTACTTCAGTTCGTTTATGCTTCATTTCTGCCTGGGTCTTTTTTATGCTGTTGAAGTACCCAGTGAGTTCCTTGTGCATTCTTATTACCAGTGTTTTGAACTCTGCACTAGTAAATTGCTTATCTTCATTTTGTTTAGTTCGTTTTCTGGACTTTTGTTCTGTTCTTTCATTTGGGCCATATTTCTATGTCTACTCATTTTGGCAGCCTCCCTGTGTTTATTTCTATGTATTAGGTAGAGCTGCTTTGACTCCATGTCTTGGTAGCAGGGCCTAATGTAGTAGATGTCCTACAGTCCAGTGGTACAGCCTCCCCTATCACCCAAGCTGTGGACTTAAGGTGCAGCCTTTGTGTGGACTGAGTACTCCCTCCTCTTGTAGATGAGTCTTGGTTGTTGTCAGCAGATCAAGGGAGGGATTTACCCAGCCAAGATAGCTGGTAGGACTGGCTGTGACCCCTAGCCAACAATCACCTCCCTCCGTCGCTTGTGGAAGTGGTTGGGTGGCGATCCAATGTGGTCTATAACTGTCCACTGTGTGCACAGTCTCTTGGGTTTCCTGGGTGGTGCAGGTCAAGGTCAGCCTTCACCTGTATTCTGTCTGGGGCCACTTGCCATAATCTGTAAGGCAATCTATAGATGGCCGCTGCTAGTGCTGGGCCTGGGGCCACTCAGCAAGAGAAGTATAAGGCTAGGCTCAGCTGTTGCTTGTGTGTGAGCAGATTTAGGAAGGAAGCCTGCACTTAGCCCAGCCCTTCATATGGGAAAGCCACTGTTGCCAGGGTGGGAGGGTTGCTTGGGTGGGCCCCTAAGTTGGATGGGGCAGACCCTTAGGTAATCATCAGGGTGGGGCTAACTGTGTGAGTCAGGTTGATGGATATTCATATATGGTGCCACTGCACTGTGGCTCTGCATGGAGGAGGGCTCAGAAAAGGTACAATGGCCTCTGTCTGCAGTTCTGTCCGGGAAGAAGCTGTACCCTAGTTCTTGCCCTGGTACCAGACACTTCATTTCCTCCCCATGTGCCATGGTACCATTCAAGCTGCTGCCCTAGTGCTGGAGCCCAAGGGAAGTGAGTCTTCAGTAAGTCTGTGTGTGGTACAAGGCCCTTTAAAAGGAGAGGCCTGAGAATCCCAGTTTCTTCTGCTGACCCAACGGCCATTGATTTTTACAGCAAGAAGTTATGGGGACATATCTTCCTGGCACTGGAACCTGGGCTGGGTGGTCTGGTGTGGAGAGGAACCCTCACTTTCTATACATCCCTCCGTTTTACATCTTCCACACATGGTTCTGCGTCTCTGTGTCTCTGCCCCTCCAACCCATCTGAACGAATGTGGTTTAATTCCTTAGTTGTCAGACTTCCATACAGCTCGATTTTCTGATAGTTCTCAGTGATGGCTGTCCCATATTTTGGTTGTAATTTTCCTGTGGTTGTGCAAGGAGGCAAGCCACGTTTACCTATGCCACCATCTTGACTGGAAGTCTCCCTGTATTTAAATAACAATTCTTTAAATTGAAAAATAAGACAAAATGAAATCTTAATTCCAAATCTATTCTGCTACCGACCCAGCTCTGATAACAGGTATCAGTACTGCCCTGTTTTGAGCAAAATGGGATCCTCCCTGGACCCTACATTTTAAAACAGACGCACATTCATACATACACACACATGTGTGAACCCCAAGAATCCATTCTGGCTCAGGGCAAACTGAACCTAAACGTCATTCATGAATAACACCATCCAGACTGTGGAAACGATTCTGCATATCTCCTGCCCTAAGCCCTTGAAACAGAAGGCAATTGTGTCCAGATGTTCTGAAAAGCTTTGAAATGCTCTGCTGCCAATGTGAGAGGGAGGCACTGCTTTGAAAGAGACAAAGAAGTAATTTATTCTTCTCAGCGGACATACATGTAATAGATTCTGCTGTGGTCTGAATGTTCGTGTTTCCCTAAAATTCACTATTTAAATCCATGGTGATGGTATTTGGAGGCGGGGCATTTGGCAGGTGATTAGAAGGAAGCTCCACCCCTCTGATGAGATTAACGCCCTTATAAAAGAGGCCCAAGAAAGCTCTCTCATCCCTTCTGACACATTAAGACAAAAGGAGAAGTCGGCAATTTACAACCTGGAAGAGCTTCCTTAGCAGAACACAACCATGTTGACACCCTGGTGCTGGAATTCCAGGCCCCAGAACTGTAAGCATTAAATTTCGGTTGTTCCTGAGCCACTCAGTCGACAGTATTTTGTTATAGCAGCCTGGCCAGACTAAGGCAGACTCTCTCAAAATAAACTATCATTTCCAAGTAGTGCCAGGCAACCATTTATCTTGATTTACTTCATGTTCCAATTCACAGTTCTGGAGAGTCTCACAAACTTTATGTTGTTCGTAGCAGTTACACATGGTGGTAAAGGGATATTTTGCAATTTTTGATAATTTACATTACTCTTAAATTTGTAGACATAGGTTTAGATATAACAGGTATAGCTTGAAATGATTCCTTACATCGCCAGTTAGATGGATATTGAATGTGGAATTGTATATTTAGTTTTACTTTTATAAAATGGTAAATGTGATTTAATTAATTTTTAATTAAAATATTTCAAATTTTGATTTTATTTTAAAGGTTTATATTCATTAATTATAATTTATACCTTACCTTTCATTTTATTATATGTTTGAATGTCAAAAGAAAATTCTAGAAAGTACATATATATTTCAATTTTTATTTTTAAATTTATTTTTATTTATATTTTAGATAGAAATGTGACCAAATTATGTACACTTTGAGTTCTGTTGTCTAATGCTTTAGATCATTGAGCTAATGATAGAAATACAATATATGAAAGTGGAACTCAAAAAGAAAATTAGTTCTTCAAAGAGGCATATTGCTTAAATATCTTTAAACTAGAAACAAAGGAAACAAGCAAATTTCTGTCGAGAACAACTAATAGAATTCCTGATCAATTTATCATATATTCTCTATTTAATGAAGATTTAACTTCTATTTAAAAATGAAAATTAGTCAATTATTCTCATCAATTCACAATGTGGATGGGTCAGATGAAATTCTTACAACCTCGTATTCTTTACCAAATGCAGATGCAATTACACATCACAGAACAGAGTCTGCACACAGAAAAAGCACAAACATAATTACTGAACTGAAAAAAGAGGCAAATAAAGATTGATAATATTTGATTACGATAAGTAATACCCACTGAGAATCTTACTGAGATATTCTTGAAAGGTTGACACGATGTATGGAAAATTTGCCAAGCACAGTGATGCTCTTTGATGTCACAAAAAGCACAGTACTTACAGGAAATAAGGGAAAATATCTAGTTTTAATATAAATGGTTTCAAATTTTGATACTTAAATGAATAAAAATATAGTACAGATAAACATAATCAAATGACCACTTTCAATGACAGCAGATTCAAAATGAGGACATTAGTTTAATGAGTAATAAGGTGAGGGAAGAAAATACACATAAAGTTTAAAGACTTATCATCACTTAGTTCAACAAGAGTGTATCAGGGTCAAAATTCATATTGAAAATTTTGTATTTATTTCATGTGTTGTTGAATTACCAGAAGAAAAAAAAGTCAAAATTCATGTATTTCACTATTGGTACATCACTTGTGAAAGTAGGTCTAGACTTTAGTAAAAAACTGAGAAAGTAACTTTCAATTTTAGGCACTGACTTCAGAGGACGATGAGAAAGCTTAACAGCTAGCCTAGTCTCACAAACATAGCTGGCAAACAGAAAAATGATTGAGCCAGAATTTTTGCCAAAAAGCGAGGCGTTCCTTGACGTTGTGTATGACTCCTAACCGAAATGTACCCCTGGGAGAGACGGACTCCTTGGCAAGGACAGCAACGCTATTCTTCGGAACAAATCAGAGACAAACGGCGGTATTTTCCAGATCTGCCCAAGGTGGACAATTGCGATGAAATGTGTGAAATTTGACCCTGCACCACAGCTTGACTCCTGCCCGGTGGGAAGGAGGACTGGGTGCTGTGAAAGCAATCAGGTTCCACTTAGCCAGGATCCCAGATGCCCTGGGAGAGTTCAACAGAATAACATCCCCAAATAAAGAGAGTGAGTAATCATCGAAAAGAAAATTAATTTTTAATTTGTGTTATCCACATTTATTTGAAGTGATCCCTTGCTTGCTTTTCATTTTAAAAAGGAAACAAAACATATCTAGTTTTACATTCTACTTCCAAAGCAACAAACCATTTATATATTTTCTATTTTAAATTTATTTTCTAACTGGAAAGAAATTGATGTAAAATATGCAACAAAGGTGATATTCTAATAAAATATAAAGAATTTAGAAAAAATAAAAAAGTTTTTATAACTATGAAAGGGGAAGATTCCAAAACAAATTTTAGAAAGGCTATCTTCTGACCAATCATAGATCAAGGCATATTCTTAATTGAGGAGAGATTTTTAATAAATTGAGAATCTAACTGTTTTTTTAAGTTCTCTGAATAATGCTTCAGCATGGAAAAATTTAAAAGAAGATCCATGAATGCATCTAGATATTGCTTTAAGGAACAATTTAAATTATGATATAAAAATAGCAATTTGATGATGAAATTGTGACACATAATCTTTTCTGTAATAAAAGTAATTTATTACATGCAACCCTATTACAATTTTAGGGCATGCTATATAATATTTATGATTTGTTTCTGAATTTAAGCAATGCTTTAAGAACTTCATTACAATTCAAATTGCTACCTCCTTAGCAAAGTGGTTTCCCCAAATTGAAATTTAAAAACTATCTAAGAACTTCAATGACTCAAGAAAAATCATGTAGTTTGTTAGAAAGTTCATGAAAAATCTGGATTAAACAACATAATTAGGGATACTGTTGAAATTAAGGGAAGGAAAATAAAAATCTTGGACTATATGTGTAATTTGTGAATTCCATATGTCTTTACATTATGACTCACCCCAACATGACCATCGACAGAACTCCCAGGCATGTGCAATAATAATTAGATTCAGCTGCCTTTGATATGTGCCGACAGCTTATGGTTACCTAAGACTGTGGCTTTGCACATTTTTTATGAAGGTAAATTTGTTTTGGCAGGAGGGTAGATCATAATGCAACAGTTTGCTTAATGTTTAACTTTCGGTCAGTTAGAAGCATGATATATAGGCTGCCTCCCTTTGTCCCCATGCCGTGAGCCTTGAGACGGTAGGGACAGGCCGGTGGGTGTGCCTGCTGGCGTCCGTGGTGGACGAACACAAGCGTGGTACCCAGCATTGCCTGTGGAAACTCCCTTCCTCGCCGCTTTGGTGTCTAGCCTGATGCAAGTGCACAGTCTTCTCTTTGCAAAGAAATATCCTCCAGAGAGCATTTGTGCAGGAAAATGAGTCCAAACATTTTTTAATATGCCTGTGCCTCAAATAATAAATTGCTTATGGAGCTGCTGGAGACGCAGGCTCTTTCTCACTGAGATTCAAAAGTGACTGAGAGCTCCGTAGAGTGATTTCCTTCCTGAGAGCACAGGACCAAGAGGGGAAGAAGAGAACTCGACAGTGGAGAGACCTGACACGCATGACCTCAGCCAGGCGATCAAGGTCAACACCAACAATGACAAGTGGTACTGACTGTGTGTGCCTTTGATACAAAGTAATGAGACGAGCCCTTCACCTCCGTGTCTCTCTCACGAAACCCATAAGCCCACACTAATGATGAGAAAAACACCAGACAAATCCCAACTGAGGGACATTCTACAGAACACCCTGCCAGCGCCCCTCCAAAGTGTCCATCTCATTAAAAACAAGGAGGTCTGAGAAACTGTCATTGCCAAGAAAAGCCTGATGAGAGATATAATTAAATGCAATACGGTGTCCTGGATGGGATCCTGGAACGAGAAAAGGACGTTCGGTAAAAGCTGGGGGAACGTATGGGCTTGAGGCAATAGTAACATGTCAGCCCTGGTTCCTTGGGTGTGGAAGATGCTGACACCACGGTGAACTCGGCGTGGAGGACTGTGTAGGGGAACTCTGCACGACATTTGCAAGTTTTCTGCAAATCTGAAACTCTTCTGAGATTAAATGTCCATTTTCTTAATGTAATAGAACATGCGGGAAGGACAAAAAGACCTAGGATGAGGCCTCCTGGCAGGAAAGACACCACAGAGCGGGAGGAGTGGTTCCTGTGACACAGTCATCCCAGGAGTCAGACTGTCCTGGGAGACTGACTCCTGGTCTGCGCACGGCTGGGCCCTGATTCAGGAACCTTCCTGCTTCAGCCACCCTGATACCATGGACATACTTTGTAGGAGATAGTCATGTGTATGTCACCAAGAGCCATAACCCTGGGAACCTCAGGCTATTTTCCCTGCGAGCCACCTTGACTGAATCAGACACTGAGTGAAGGAGCTCCCTCCCTCAGGCCTTGAGCAGGGGGAGCCATGACCACTGATGACCACAAGGGGGCACATGAGGCCATCAAGAGGAGCAGGCACAGGTGGTAAACCTTGCTCCTGAGCCTTAGTTGAAATTTCCTTGGCCCCTGTAACGTTATACCCTGATGAAACGTGAAGCGCCTTCCCACATTCCTTTCTGAGCTTGGGAAGCGGCAGGGAGAGGGGTATTTGCATTTAAGTCCCGTTGTGCTTCCTGCCCCTAAGTCTCTGTCTTCCTGTGCTCTGCCTCTGACTTGCTGTGTTGGTTAGGGTTCAGTCTGAGAAGCAGATTTCAAATACGAATACTGGTATATAGTCTATATATTCATTACAGAGACTCAATCTTCCACAATTGTGGGGATTTATTAAATATTGTGGCTTGCATCTGATGTTAGAACTGGAAGTCTACATGGCAGACAGGCAGGAAGGGGAGGTGAGGTAAGACAAGAAGATAAGGACATGCTGGAGCCCATGAAGACAGACTACAGGGCCAGGGCCATTCTGTGACCTCTGACCTCGGTTATTCTTATGGGCTTAATCGTATCCCCCCCCACCTTCAATTTTTATGTTGAAGTCCTAACTCCCATGCGGAGGTTAATTCTATGTGTCAACTTGACTGGCCATGGAGTGCCCAGATGAAACATTATTTCTGGATCTGTCTATGAAGGTGTTTTCAGATGCAATTAGCATTTGAATGGGTAGACTCAGCAAAATAGATGACCCTCCCAAGGATGGGTGGCCTCATCCAATCTGCTGAGGCTCTGAATACAACAAAGAGCAGAAGAAGGAAAGATTTTGCTTGAAATGGAACATCAGCCTTCTCCTGCCCTTGGACTAAGAGTGACATGATCAACTCACCTAGTTCTCAAAGCAGCTTCCTCCTTGTCTGAAATTTTACCACCACTCAAGGTCCTGATAACCCCAAGGAGTTATCAATATATATATTTTTAACAGTGTGATTTCTCCCCCAAAGGAAAATTTGGATACCAAGAGGTAAGGTAAAAAAATGTTTCCACTTTGAGATGGATAGATAAAAAAGAAAATACCAAGACAAAAAATCTAGAAGTAAATAACAGACAATGCCATCAGGGCTTACTTCTGAATATTGGAATTTGAGTTGTTTTCCCTGTTTGCTAACTTATATTTTTCATTTTTCCCCACTTAAAAGACATTGTTAGTAAAGGAAAATACATCTGTGCATCTGATCCATAACAACATGTAGAAATCCTTACAAAATAATGCCACGTGAATAAAGTATCAAATTTAGTTGTATATACATAAGTCCTCACTTAACTTCATCAATAGGCTCTTGGAAATTATCACTGTAAGCAAAATGAGGGATGATAAAACCAATTTCGCTGTAAGCTACTTGATATAAACAAGAGTAAAGTTCCTACAACACATTTTTGGTCATAAAAACACCACCAAACTTCTAAATAAAAGAGCCAAAACACTTCAAATATTAAACATTGAAATAAACGCGAGCTACACGTACACTTAAGAAAGATGAATAGAAACAAGTAAGAGAATTATTTTCCAACCTGCTTACTCCAGTTCAGGCTCACCAGTGGCCAGAGCCTCTCCTGGCAGCTCAGGGTACAAGGTGGACCAACCATGGACAGAATGCCCTTCCATTGCAGGGCCATTCAACCCCCTGCCACACTCGCTCAGACACTGGAGACACACCAGTGAACATCACATGCACATCTTTGCGACGCGGGAGGAAACCAGAGTCCCGGAGAAAACCCATGCAGACACGGGGAGAACATGCCCACTCCACAGAGACAATAGCCTTCAGTAATCAATTTTTGTTTTCCTGATCATTCTTACAGCAAAACAACATTGAGCAAAGCTATATTATTCGGAGACCTTCTGTGCTGTTATCGTACACCCCTATTTTTTAAGTATTTAAAAAAGAAAGAACCCAAGGGGCGTAGGGAACAGTAGCAACAAGAACAAGCAACTAGAAATTAACACATCAACATGGTGTTTCATCCAGGAAATCGAACAAGGGGTTGGCAGCAGGCCCCCTGGCCCTGCGGATCTGTCTCTTGCTTCAACGGCCTTTGGATGGAACAGACCTAGGACTCCTCCCCCAGCTCCCAACCTCTTCTCCAGTCAAAACCTTCCAAACCACTTGCCCAGCCACCAATAGCCCCTGGACCAGCCAACACGGCTGCGGTTGGGGGTTGGGGTGGAGGGCTTAGCTCCTTATTACCCAGCAACCAAGAGCTCCCAGATTTGCCAGAGACTTATTCCACGCAGGAAAAGGCCAGGCCAACCACCTGGTCAACCCACATCTGCAGGCCTCCTGCACCTACCTTTCTCTGGACAATGTGGCTGTGGGAGGCATGGGGCCACTTCTTTCTGAGTTGGCCGAGGAGAAGCGGGAAAGCACCCGGCGTCTCTTGAAGACACAAGACCAGTGCAGAAGCCATCCCAAGATGACTGCGGTAAACCCAGGATGCCATAGAAGCATCCGTGGTCGTTGAGAAGATGCTGAACCAGGACCTTTTGGACCTGCATGTCCCGGGATTCTACATGTGGATCCCCCTCTCCGCAGCTTCCTGGAGAAGCGCTTCCTGGATAAAGAGGTGAAACTCATCAAGAAGGTGGGCAACACCTGTCTAAACTCGGCAGGCTGGCTGGCCCCCAGGGTGGGCCGAGCTGGGCTGGGTAGTGCAAGTGCCTCTTCCAAAGGCTCACCCTCAAGCACAACTGGGAGCCTTTGGAGCCCAGAGGCTTTTGAGGGGCCCCTGTGCACGCCAGTTCTGCCTGAGCAGCCACTGCAGCTGTAACAGGGATATTATAACCTTAGAATATTTTAAGTCCTGTTAGAAATGTAGTAAGTAGTAAAATAGAAACAGACCTAGAGAGCAAGCTGTGACTCCTGGCCAAATGTTAGTGAGATTGCAATCTGTAAATAACTCTTTGTATCCTGCAGTTTTAGTCAAATAGCTTAAGTGTGCTTGCTTGATTTGCAGCCATGATGTCTGGCAGGAAGACAGCCAATTGTAAACTTCTCTCTAAAGTGTTATCTAGGAATGCAGATGGGGGGATCTGCATTTCTGAGACAATCTCACTGATCTATTCTCTGTAACCAGGTTTTACTTTGCTTGTAACCTGACTCCCGAAGTGCTACGTAT
>PVJI01028169.1:0-16821 GCA_004026765.1 Micronycteris hirsuta
TTCAGGGACCACTATAGAGGACACATGGACAGAACCAAGGGTGGAGAGGGAGGCAGGGAAGGGAGGTGGGATTGGAGGGGGAGGGGAGGGGAGAATTTGCAGACAACTGTAATTGAATAACAATAAAGTAAAAAAAAAAAGCAAGCAAAATATAACCAGAGACATTGAAATTAAGAACAATCTAACAATAGCCAGAGAAGCGGGGAGGGGACTATGGAGAGAAGGATTTTCAGGAACTACTATAAAGGACACATGGACAAAACCAAGGGGGAGGGTGGAAGCAAGGGAGGGAAGTTGTTTTCAATGGGGTGTGGGTGAGGGGAGGGCAGAAAATGCAGACAACTGTAATTGAAGAACAATAAAGTAATTTAAAAAATAAAAAATGATTCAGACATTCTGGATAGATGTGCTTTTATTATATATATTCTAGGCCTTCCCAGAAAACATCCAGCCACGTACTATGAAAAATAGAGACATTTATTGAAGAAGATAAAAGGTACAAGAAACATTTTACATAGGACAATGACGCCTCAGTCTCCTTCAAAGTAGGCACCTTGGAACCTCACACAGTTCTCCCTATCACCATCAGCTTCCCGTTCATACTTTCCTGAATCTCATCTAGGGTCTGAAATCTCTTTCCTTTCAAAGGTGACTTTAGTTTTGGGAAAAGTCAGAATTCTCAGGTGCCAAATCTGGGCTGTAGGGGGGCTGAGTCACCTGGGTGATTTGGTGATTCTCCAAGAAACTCTGCATGAGACGTGATGCATGAGCAGGCACATTGTCATGATGAAGCTGCCAATCACCAGTTGCCCATAGCCGTGGCCTTCTGAATCATCCAAATAATTTCCATGGAGCTTCATGCAAAATCTGACGCAGATTCATTTCTCTACTCATTCAGTCATTTTGAATGTGATGGCCACACAGTACACATGCTCACTCAATGATGTCTACTGCCCCCACTGACTAGCACAGTGAAGTCATCATTGTCCACACATGTGCATTCCAGTCCACTCTCCTTGGCTGCCAGGTTACATAGATGTCGCACAAACTATTTTCATTATATTAACATTGGTTAGACTTTTTCCAGACAGGTTATTTTTTATATATGTATATGTATGTACATATACATTTTATACACACATATATATGTGTATATGTATTATACACATATACATACACACATATACATGTATACACATATATATGTATATATGGTCTTCTATTTTTGCTTTTTCAGTTAAAATATCAATACCTAGTTAAACAGCTCATTATACTAAATTTACTCTGATAAAATAGTTATTGTGGCCCTGGCTGGTGTGGCTTAGTGGATTGAGTGCCAGCCTGTGAACCAAAGGGTCACCGGTTTGATTCCCAGTCAGGACACGCCTGGGTGGCAGGTCAGGTCCCCAGTAGGGGGTGCGTGAGAGGCAACCACACATTGATGTTTCTTTCCCTCTCTTTCTCCCTCCCTTCCTCTCCCTCTGAAAATAAATAAATGAGGTCTTAAAACAAACTTTTGTGGTTTTTGTTTTCCTGATTCAACCTTGACTAATACACAAGAAAATAGTAATACCTGTCAAGAGTTAATAAGAATTTTTTAAAATCCTGTGATGACTGTTAAAATGGTTCATTCAGAAAAGAAAAAGAAAATCTAACAACAAAAAAGCTCTGAAAAAGAAGTACAATTGTGGGAGCAGGAGTGGGGTGTGGGGGGATGTCATTGTTCTACCAAACATGACAGGCAAATTAAGCTGCACCAATTTTAAGGAATGTGATACTGGCACAGGAAAAGAGACAAAGACATTGCAACAAACCAGAAGGAAAAAAGCAAGCACAAATACTTACGGTGATTTTGCAACATCTCAAAATTATTTTTAAAAATTAAGTAAGTCCAATTTAAACCAGATACCAAAGTTAGTTTGGGATACATTTAAGAGTTACATGTTCCACCAGGTAATAATTGATTGAGGTAATGAATGTTAATGAATGCTAATTCCATTGGAGGAAAGAAACAGGATATTCACATGGTGGCAAAGTATCACCCCTCAGATTACTTACAAATTTTAAAGGCTGGTATCTGGGGTCCCTACCTTAGCTAAGTGATCAAACTTAGCATCACTGCTAATGGAACAAAGAGACACTCATGTTACTTAATGTGATGTAACATGATATCACTTCTGAAGTATTCTAACAAAAAATATATAACCCAAATCTATTCAGACCTCTAGACCTAACTTCCAGTTTAATGAAAACGAAGGTGATAAAGGTACAAGCATGAGGAAACAATTGAACAATTCCAGAATACTGGATATTATACCACAAAATTGTTCTGGACTCACCAAAAGGACAATGTCGGAGGGGAAAAGAGCAGAGGCATCATTTTAGATTAAAAGAAATACAATAATGAAATAAAATGTGGGACCTTGATTGGATCCCATTTGGGAAAGAAAATAAATAGCTATAAAAGATATTTTGAGCTTAAGTGAAAAAATCTAAATAGTGAGGGAATTATTGTTAATTAATTAGCTCATATTTGATAATGATATCATATGTAGGAGAATATCTTTATTCTACGGTGATGCAAACTGAAATATTCAAGGTTGAAGTGTTATATCTACAACTTACTTTCAGATGGGTCAAAAAATGTATTACTTTGAGAGAGAGAGAAAGCAAATGTGACAGAAGGCTAACAACTGATTAGCCTAAGTGGAGCCAATATGGGTGCTAATTGTGCTATATTCTTTGAATGTCTTGGATGCTTGAAAATTTTCAAATAAAAAATTGGGCCCTGGCCATGGCTGGTGTGGCCTGTGAACCAAAGGGTCACTGGTTCAATTCCCAGTCAGGGCACAGTCCTGGGTTGCAGGCCAGGTCCCCAGTAGGCAGTATGTGAGAGGCAACCACACATTGATGTTTCTCTCCCTCTCTTTCTCCCTCCCTTCCCCCCTCTAAAAATAAATAAATAAAATCTTTTAGAAAATTGGGAGAAAAGTTTAAAAGTGAAAAAATATAAATTAGGAGAAAATAATAATTAATATTTTTATGATTATGCAATGGAGAAAAGCTTTAAAGTATTATTTAGAAGCAAAAACCATCCAGTTAAAGTCTAACAGATGTAATAATAAAAAGGTAACTTTTGAATTGCAAGCAAGTACCATAAACAAATGGCACATGATAAAGTGAGGAAAACATATGCAACATGTTTGAATGGAAATTTTGAGTAGTGTATTCTTATTCTATATTTCAGTTCTTACAACTGAAAAAAATAAAAGATTTACACTGATAGAAAACTGTCTACAGGCATGAATAGATAATTCGGAAAAGAGGGACAAAGATAACAAGATATGGAATACCTAGTATTAACAACTGGTTGATGTTTCTCAGCCTTCATCACAGTTATCTGAGATACTTGTTAAAAATGGAGCTTCCTGTACTTTACCCATTACCTACTGAACCTAAATTTTTAGTGTTGAGGCACAGGTCTCTATAATAAAATCTCCCTAGATGATTTGTATGTATTTAACAGTGGAAAATTATAACCTACCACACCATTCTTTTGACATTGTTTCTGTAAGTGTGGACTCTAATATGTAGCTTATAAATGAACAACATGTTTATATAAGAATCCTAGGAACTAGCTTTGAAAGATAAAGACTCCGAACTTCAGGCATCTAAGCTCTAGGAAACTTGCTTACCTTCAACGGTGGAGCCAGGATGAAGTAAAGTCAGGAGGAGGTGAAGCCAGGATGATGCACGCCAGACCATTACTGGCTTTATTAGAATGGACTGAGCTTGTCTGCACATGCAGAAATTTTCAACTCCCTTCCTTGATTTGCTCTGTTCCCCTTTCCCTCCTTATAAAAAACCGCTGCCTCCACTGAGAGGTGTAGATGGGCTTTGAGACATGAGTCCCCCATCTTCCAGATGGCTGGCATCTGCAAATATACCACTTTCCTTTACATCAGCACCTGCTTCTCAAGTATTGGCTTTTATAGTGGCAGGCAACTGGACCTGCATTTGGTTATGTGTACACTATGTAAGAATTAAGGGTATGACTCAAAATTTTCCTTCTTTCCATCTGCTTACAAACTTTTGTCTCAAAAGAAATGAAAGAAAAGAGAGCCCAGTCATAATGTCACCTCTTCATTGTTAGGCTGAGTGCAAATTCCTTAACCTTTTGGAATCTCTGTTTCCTCATTAGTACTATGTGGGTAATAATCACCTTGAAGGACTATTGCAAAGACTAGAGACACTGTAAAGTGCCTGATCCCCTGGTCAGTGTGGCTCAGTTGGTTGGAGCATCATCCTGTAACCCAAGAGTTGCAGGTTTGATTCCCAGTCAGGGCATATACCTAGGTTGTGGGTTTAATCCCGACCAGGTACATGTGGGAGAAACCTACTGATATTCCTTTCCCTTCATCTCTCTAAAAGGATAAAAAAAAAAACTTTAAAAAAAGTGCCTGATACTGTAGCTTCCTAATAAATGATGGTTATTAGTATTTTTCATTTTAAATCATATTCTACTTTTAAACAGCTAAAATTCTTTTTTTCCAGATGTGTGTGTGGTAGGGGGGACACTTTCCTCTATACTCAAGATTCTTTTGGCTGGTCTAATAACCAAATAGACATGAAACAGATTAGCAAGAGAAAATAACCAATTTTAATACATACATATGTATGGGAACTCCACATACATGAGAGAGTCAGAGGCCCTATATATATAAGAGATTTAGACACAGAAAGGGAACATGG
Organism: Micronycteris hirsuta; assembly: GCA_004026765.1. Classification (NCBI taxonomy): domain Eukaryota; kingdom Metazoa; phylum Chordata; class Mammalia; order Chiroptera; family Phyllostomidae; genus Micronycteris; species Micronycteris hirsuta. The sequence continues at coordinate 4,753 of PVJI01028169.1, forward strand.
GTATATAAGACATTCTGAGCTAGGGATGAGAGGTAAGGTGCTTTGGGGGTTTCAAAAGGTCATTGCAGAATGATAAAAAGAGCAGATGTTTAGTAATTAGAAGTTTGCACTGCCCATGTAGAACAATCAAAAGAGGTTATCTCTGATAATCTGTTATTACGAGAAAGGCCCCTAATTCAGGTTATAAGTAGTTAAGGGAGGGGCAGAAATTTCTTTTGAGCCTGAAGCTAAAATCTTTAGGTCAAAATAATCTGTGTACCACAGAAGCCCATCTCGGGGTAGCTCATTCTGAGCCCCCACACAGGTGACATGATCCTTTTCTTCTCTGTTTATTTGTGTCTCTGTTTGTTATAACACTTTATGCGTCCTTGACAAACATTGGGAACAACTGTGTTATGGGTTGCAATGTGTGATGCCAAAATATGAAGTCTTAGCCTCCAGAACCTCAGAATGTGACCTTATTCGGAAATAGGGTTGTTGCAGATGTAATTAGTTGAGATGAGATCATACTGAAGTAGACGAGGTCATGCTGAACCTCTAATATGACTGATGTCCTTATAAGAAGAGGGAAATTTGAACACAGACATACACAAAGGGAAGACAGATGTGAAGACACACTATAGAAGATGACCATGTGATGACAGAGGTGCACCTGGAAGCCAAGGAACAACAAAGATTGGTAGCAATCCCTGGAAACCAGGAAGAGGCAAGGAAAGATTTTCCATCTGGGTTTCTCACAGAAAGGCTGCTTTGTGGGGGCTCTGCCACACCAGCCCATGTGTTCTGCAAGACTGTTATTCTACCTGTAAAAGGAGGGAATCTGTCTAGAGCAGTGGTTTTCATAGCCCATCCCCCACCCCCAATTGCCTCCTCGGGCTCTCCTTTTGTGGAATTGGAGGTGGGGGTGGGCTTGGAGATGAAGGATATTCAGACTTCACTAGGCTATGGTCCCACAGGTCTGCGTTAACTGAACTAGTTGTGCTCTTGTCTCATGATTTTTTTTTTTGTCTGAAATCATCTGGATTAGAATAGCTGTTCCCAAGCAAGAGCCAGGGACCTGGGGAGTTTGAACAGTTCTGGATTCCAGGACCTGCTTCTGGGGACCAGTTATTTGTCCTTCCAGGACCTACTTCTGGGGACCAGTTATTTGCCCTTCTGGCAAATTCCTTTTTGGATCCTAATGGATCCTCGAATGCTGGCTCTTAATGGTCAGTGATTCTAAACAAAGCCATTGCAGGTGGGGGCGCGGGGGGCGGGGTGGGCAGTGGCTGGAATTGTGATTCTTGCTTCTTGCTTATACATAGATTAAACACAGTGACACAATGGGAACTCTGAAAAGGCTCTAAATCTAGGCTTACTCTGAGGTAGAATCCTAAGGAAACTTAAACCATTTGTTTTTACAGACAGGGTGAATTTTTGAAGAGCACTTTGTAGATAACAAAAGAGCTGTGCATCGATGTGGAAAATGTCATTGTGAGTGTCAATGTGCTGACCCCCACCCAGCAGGGCCAATGAGTATCATTAATAACAAGAGCTGCCCTTTACTCCAAGCATGGAACCATACATTTGCTAGGTCTCATACTAAGGAATCTAAACCTTACAACCAACCTGTGAGAGATGGGCTGTCACTGCTTTGACAGGTGAGGAAAAAGAGGCCCTTAGAGCCCCCAGGTCACAATGGGAGGAGGTATCAGAGATGACGGAACTGTGTCCTAGCCAGCAGCTCCAGCCTTCCAAGCCAAAACCCATAAGAGAAACCCTTGAGGCCTGGTGTCAGACCTTTTCTTTCAGCACTTGCATTGGTGAAGGGGATTAATGCCCTTTTTCACAAAGGCTGGTCGGAGTTGCCAAGGGTACCTTGAGGCCTTGGCATCTAGTATAGCATTTGAAAATATTTTAAAACTTTATATAGGGAAATGGTTTCTTTGAAAACTATTTTATATGTAAATCCAATCTACAAAATCAGAGTTGGGTCACTGTGGTTGAAGATAAGGGCAGGGGTGGCCTGGTATTCCCTGAAGGCCCCAAGGGCTCCCAGAGCACCCCACAAAGCCCACTTATCCAGTAAGTTGGCATTTATATCATGCACGGGGTGCCATGATGTCAAAGGCTCTGGTTTTGGCATCCAAAGAACCAGAAGGGATTCTGGGGTGGGGGGTGGGGTGGTCACTCCTGGGTTAGACAGCATGGGGCAGGACCCAGACACAGGCCTATCTGAACTGAACACTTCCTTCCCCACCCTTCTCCCTGGCTTTGCCCCAGCAGCCATAACCAGCTGCACACAGGATAAGAAATACTGGCACCATCTTGCATTGAATGGATTTTATTCTTTAAAGACAAAGCTCACTAAGCTAAACACGCCAACAGCCCTCCCTTTTTGCTTGCCCTTCTAAAAGGCATTGCATTTTCTTTACTGACCAGATTTCAGCGATCACGTTCAATGTTGGTGTAGGATCTGATAGCAGATGTCAGGGGCTGACCAGGATGACTTTCTTTAGCATCATCAAATGGAGCTCCTTCTGGTAGATGTCTGGGATTCTACCCACTGGAGAATTGATCATTCGTACTGTGTTTTGGGTAGATAGCTTCTATTCATAACGAAAAAGTTGTTCCAAAAAGCCATTGTTGGGTCGGATGATGGGGCAGTGTAACTTGGTCCATTTGTGGGCATTCAGCAGTGACATGCAGCAGTACTTCATGAGAAAGGTGATACAGAGAGTGGCAGAGTGGCTCACGCTGGCGACACAGTGCAGCAGTGTTCAGCCCTGCTTCATGTCCATGCTGTGGATTTGATCAGCTATGGGATCAAAAAAATCATAGAGGCATGCTGTGGGAGAGTCGGCCACCAGTACCATTAGGTACTGGATGCCCTCAAAAACTGTGTTGACTGCCTCCACTGAAACATTGATGACATTAGTGATATGGTAGCTGGACAACATGAATCTGCTGTTAGCTGTCACAGCATTACTTATAAATAGGCTTCTGGTTATCTGGGAGAGGCTGTGGACCCTTGAGGGCTGTGGTCATCCCAAGAGGAAGTCGATGGTGCTGTCATCAGGCAGCAGGGCAATGGTCTCTCTGGGCCGGTTTCAGGGCATCACTCCCAGTGGTACATTCAGGAACCTGCAGTGCGGCAAAGCTTATGATGGGGGTCTGAGGGGCAATAGACAAGTCATTGGTCATCACCCCTCCCTGTCCCTAGTGTCACAATCCCACTGGTTTCCATGGCAATGGTAGCTTGCCACAGGGAGGAGTTGACCAAGATCTGTAGAGAAATCCCAGATCTTTTCTTATCTTTCTCTATAGTTGTTTATTTTCCAAGTTCTAATTATTTTTCTATTTTCTATTTAAATTACAGTTGACATTCAATATCCAAGCCCTAAATCTTATGTTTTAACATTTTAGAATGTTTTGTTACCAGATATGTATTCTATGTTTCAATTATCGAACCACATTGAACACAGTATCTATGAATGCTTCTCTCTTATTGGTGTTGCAGAACAGGGCTTACACTTTTTGTACAAAGTAGAAGTATTATATTTTAAGTTGGGCAACAGCATTTGCCTCATGTGATATGCTAATCTCTATAAACCTGCAGTGAAATATGGGTTTGGCTGGGCTTGGTGGGCTGGCCTGATACTTCTTTGTTGATTGTAGTCATAGAATTATGATCGTGCTTACAAACACACCAGGACTGGTTTTAAGGGAGCGTTGCTAACTGGTATATATAGCCCTTTATCTATGGTGAAGTTGGCCTGTGGTGGACAATTGTGACTAATTTAGCTGTGTCACAGTCGATTTGTGCAAATGGCCCAAATGGTTTATCACTTGATTCTACCTTATTACCTGAAACAACAGCTCATATTGTCTTGTCTACTTTCTTGAAAAAGAATGCCCACATGCTTTGTAAACTCTAAGTCATTTTGACCACCACTGACAGTCTGTCCCAGTAATGTGAAAACTTCAGGAACAAGTCAATGCTACATCATAATTGGGCCAAAAAAGATTTAAAAATATTACCTGAGATTTACATTTCCTCTCAGTTAAGATTTTTATAGAATTTGACTAAAGATTCAAAAGAACTGTAACCTAAAACAAATTGTTTCACAGAGACATATTACCTCACACTCACTCCGTGTCATTTTGAGTTGTATGCAAAGGTATAGTGTGGCTATGAGCAAGGATGACATAGATGTCAGCCTGTTTGTAAATGATCAAGGAAATGATAACCTTAAAAGACAAAACACTTTTCTTTTTCTGTTGTCATAATCAGATTATTTTGCATTACTTACATTGTCAGTCCCCACTGGCTGTCATATCTATCTGGAAGAAAACAAAACACAAATGCTAACTAAATAAAAAATTGTCTATTGGGGGAAGCTCAGTTGAGCTAAAGTTATTTTAAAAGAGTTTAACCTAACATTTGAAATATGCCATCATGAGAAACTTTTTAATCTATGGACAAATGTGGAACCCCCTAAAAAGTGTTAGAGTCCAGTTATTTGATAAATATATGCTTCTTAAACTTTACAAATGTAGTAAGATTAACCAAAATAATTTCATATACCGTTCCCAAAGAGCAGCATCACTTTTATTAAATAGATGCATTTAAAATTGTTTTCAGCCAATATTTTGTGATGCCCTTTCATCTGATGGATATTGGATGTAATAAAACTCCACAATGGGATTTTTCCTGGGTTTGGAAATGGGTCACTTTCAGATTCCCACCTGTCTCTACTCTTCCTTATTATTCAGGGAAAAAGATGGATAAAAGACCTGCCCCCCAAAACACTCTTTTTGTGTTACTGGGAAAAGACCTTGCATGCTGTCCATTCTCTCTTTCCAGACCTAGTGGAGCAGAAGGCCATAATGACAGTCAACATCTGCCACAACAAAGACCAAAAGGTTCAGTGTAGGGAGACCAAGAGCCAAGACATCTACCTAAGGCTGTTGGTCAAGCAATACAGGTTTCTGGCCAGAAGAACCAACCCTACCTTCAACCAAGTGGTGGTGAAGATGTTGTTCACGAGTCACACCAGTTGGCCACCTCTGTCCCTTTCCTGGATGATCTGGAAGATGAAGCTTCCTGGCAGTAAGGGCAAAACCGCAGTGATTGTAGAGACTGTAACTGATGACATGCATGTTCAGGAGGTACCCAAAGTGAAGGTGTGTGCACTTCATGTGAGCAGTCACCCCTGGAGCTGCATCCTCAAAGCTGGGTGCAAGATCCTTACCTCCGACCGCCTGGCCCTGGGCTCCCCCAAGTGCTGTGGCACTCGTGCTTTCTGGTCCCTGCAAGAGCTGAGAGGAGTAGAGGCATTTCAGCAAAACCCCAGGAACCCCTTACATCCACATCAAACCCTACCTATACTCCAAGAGCTGTAAGTTTGAGCGCTCAGGAGGCCAACCGACCAGAGTGGCAACAAAAACTAACCCCAGATCCTACCTTGTTATTAAAAAGATTTTGGATGCTGAGAAAAAAAGACCTCGCATGTCAAGAACTAGATAATGTTTAGATTTTTCAATTCAGCAGTCAAGGTCCTTTCCAATCTGATCTAAGCCTGCCTTTCAAAACTCATTTTTTCATTGATTCACCAATTTTTTCATAAGAATCTAGTATGTTAGACATTTTCACTGTAAGCCTTCAGTTCTGATCAAGCAAGTGAAATGTCCTTGGTAAATACAAAATATACATTCCTGCTTCCTTACCTTTGCTCACACCATTCCTTTCTCCTGAGAAAACTTTCTCACTCCTGTCTGCTTACTGAAGCCTATCCAAGCCTCAAGATTCAGCCTGGTTAATTTAAATAAGCATCCCCTGAGCATCCAGTTTGTGTCAGGCACAGTTCAAGCATTGTGTAGATCCAACACAACACAAGCTCAGATATCAAAGAGCTTATAGTTTGGTCAGAGAGATAGATAATAATGAAAGAGTCCAGAAGAGAGGATGATTCATTGTTTTATGTGTGTGTTTGAAGAGTGGGGGCAGCAGTGGGATGTTATGAAATGCTACACAAAATACATGACCCAGAAAAAAGCTTTTTGTTCATTTGCTTGTTTTTATTATTTATTGTTTATTCTGTCTAAACTTTTTTAAGTGAAAGAGGGTTTATTAGTGAAGCAGTGAGACAGAGAGGAGGCTACTCCACTGGCAGAGAAGCTGTCCAAATTTTTGTTTTGAAAAATTTCAAACATAGAGAAGAGCTGGAAGAATAGAACAATGAACATTCCTTTACCCTTCATCTATAATTCCTCTGTTGTTAACACTTCACCACATTCCCTTTTTCTCTCTATTTAGACATACAAACACGTACTTGTTTGCTTGTTTCTTTTTGCTGAACCATTGCTTGTTAATTGTAGATACAACAACACGTTAGCCCTTCAGTACATATCTCCTAAGAACAAGTACAGTACATTCTCCTACATCACCACAATATTATGAGCATACTTAGAAAATTTAACATTGACCCAACATTATTATCTAATATATAATCCATATGCAAAACTCACCAATTCTTCCAATAACATTATCTGTAGGTGATTTTCCCTCACCAACCCCACTGTATTTGACCAAGGATGGAATCGAGGATCACACATTGCATTTATTTTTCATGCTTCTTTAGCATTTTTTAATTTGGAACAGTTTCCAAGCCTGTTTCGTCTTGTTTTGTTTTGGTCTTTCTTGCCATTGACATTTTTAAAGAGCTGAGATCAGTTTTGCAGAACATCTTTCAATTGGCAAAAGTACTGCCAGAATGTGTCATTCCCCATACATTGCATTGGGGACATATGATATCTCTTTGTCCTATTAATGATGTTGATAATTTTTAAAAAATAATTGCTTTATTGTTTTTGAATTACAGTTGTCTGCATCCTCTCCCTTCACTTCCCCCCACCCCCTCCAACCCTACCGCCATCCCCTGCCTCCCTCCTCCCCCTTGGTTCTGTACATGTGTCCTCTATAGTGGTTCCTGAAAAACCTTCTCCCCATTGTCCCCTCCCCTCTCCCCCCTGGCTATTGTTAGATTATTCTTAATTTCAATGTCTCTGGTTATGTTTTGCTTCCTTTTTTCTTTTGTTGATTATGTTCCAGTTAAAGTTGAGATCATACGGTATTTGTCCCTCACTGCCTGGCTTACTTCACTTAGCATAATGCTCTCCAGTTCCATCCATGCTGTTGCAAAGGGTATAAGCTCCTTCTTCCTCTCTGCTGCATAGAATTCCATTGTGTAAATGTACAATAGCTTCTTGGTCCACTCATTTGTAGATGGGCACTTAGGTTGTTTCCAGCACTTGACTATTCTGAATTGTGCTGCTATGAACATTGGAGTGCATAGGTTCTTTTGAACTGGTGTTTCAGGGCTCTTAGGGTATAATCCCAGTAGTGGAATTTCTGGGTCAAAAGGCAGTTCCATTTTAATTTTTCTGAGGAAATTCCATACTGTTTTGCACAGTAGCTGCATCAGTCTGCATTCACACCAACAGTGCAGTAGGATTCCCTTTTCTCCACATCCCCTTCAACAGTTATCTGTTGCTTTGTTGATGATGGCCATTCTGACTGGTGTGAAGTGGTATCTCATTGTGGCTTTAATTTGCATCTCTCTGATGGCTAATGATGTTGAGCATCTTTTCATATGATTCTGGGCCCTCTGTATGTCCTCTTTCAAGAAGTGTCTGTTCATGTCTTTTACCCATTTTTTAATTGTTTTTTTTGTTTGTTTTCCTGGAGTGGAGTTGTATGAGTTCTTTATTTATTTTGGAGATCAGACCCTTGTCTGAGGTATCATTGGCAATTATGTTTTCCCATACGGTTGGTTCTCTTTTTATTTTAATACTGTTTTCTTTAGCCATGCAGAAGCTTTTTATTTTGATGAGGTCCCATTTGTTTATTCTTTCCTTTATGTCCCTTGCTCTAGGGCACATACCATTGAAGATGTTGCTGCTTGGGATGTCTGAGATTCTCCTACCAATGTTTTCCTCTAGGACTTTTATGGTGCCAGGACTTATATTTAAGTCCACCTTGAATTTATTTTTGTGTATGGTGTAAGTTGGTGCTCGAGTTTCATTTTTTTGCATGTAGCCGTCTATATTTTCCATCACCACTTGTATTCAACATAGTACTGGAAGTTTTAGCCACAGCAATCAGACAAGAGAAGGAAATAAAAGGCATACAAATTGGAAAGGAGGAAACAAAAATGTCGTTATTTGCAGACAACATGATAGTGTACTTAGAAAATCCTATGGACTCCACCAAAAAACTACTCCACCTAATAACTGAATTTGGCAAAGCAGCAGGATAGAAAGTCAATATCCAGAAATCAAAGGCATTTTTGTATTCCAGCAGTGAAACAGCAGAAGCAGAAATCAGGAAAAAAGTCCCATTTGATATAGCAACAAAAATAAAACAAAATACCTGGGAATAAACCTAACCAAGGAGGTAAAAGACCTGTACTCAGAAAACTACACAACACTGAAGAAAGAAATCATGGAAGACACAAACAAATGGAAACATATACCATGCTCATGGATTTGAAAAATCAACATCATCAAAATGTCCATAGTACCCAAAGCAATTTATAGATTCAGTGCAATCCCTATCAAAGTACCAATGGCAAATTTCACAGATATAGAACAAACACTTCAAAAATTTATATGGAACCATAAACGACCCTGAATATCTGCTGCAATTTTGAGAAAGAAGAGCAAAGCAGGAGGGAATCACAATTCCTGATAACAAACTATATTACAAGGCCACTGTAATCAAAACAGCCTGGTACTGGCATAAAAACAGACAGATAGACCAATGGAACAGAATAGAGAGCCCAGAAATAAACCCAAGTGTCTACGGGCAATTAATCTTCGACAAATGGGGCAGAAGCATAAAATGGAATAAAAATAGCCTCTTCAACAAATTGTGTTGGGAAATATGATGTTGATGATTTTGACCACCTGGTTAAAGTACCATTAGGTAGTTTTCCACATTATCAAGGTATCTTTTCCTTTGTTTAACTAATAAGAAATATGTAGGGTGGTACTTTGAGTTTGTGAGAATATCTTTGGATTAGGACTTTGAAGGATGAATAGAACTTCCCCAGGCAGATAAGTGGGGGGAATATTCTAGACAGGAAGAAAAGTACATTAAAGGCACAAATGTATGAAATGATGTCAGGAGAGCAGAGAACAACTCAGAATTACTAGAAAACACAGTGAAGCAAGAGTGTGGCAGGTGGAATGGCTAGAGGAGCCATCAGTGGAGGTCATAGAGAGTCTTGCAGCAGACAATTGGGCTTGATCCTGTAGGCCTTGGTGGCACACTGAAGTATTTTATGCAGGGAAATGGCATAATCAGAATGGATTTTTAGGAAGCTCAATTACAGCTATATGAATGGATTTGTGTAGGGGTGGTGTGGTTGAGAGAAAGGCAAAATTCAAGGGAGTGAGAGCTATCGTGATAGTCTAAGTGAACAATGATACATCTATTGCAGACTCTTTTCTGATATGGAAGGTAGATTAAATCCAAATATAGTTCATGTCTTCAAGTGTACACATGGGCCAGGCCACATAAGAGAATGGAATATCAATATTCCTATGAATAAGTTTGGTGTTTTTGAAGGTGAACAGTGAAGGCAAGAGGCTGCCGATGTAGGTAATGTGTTTACATTGAAGGGCAATGGTGATGAGAAAAACCTAAAGGAGTATGGGAGGAGGACACCAGAGAGCTAGTAGGTAAAAGGAATTGCATGCTATGTTGTCTGATAGACAAATAGGGTGGGTGGTCCCCAGCTGAAGGCCCTAAGGTAGAGGTGGGAGTTGGCTTCCCCAGTACTCAATGCAGCAACAGCAAGCCAACTCTGTAAGACTCTGGGTTCAGTCTGGTCTTTCATTTCTGGATGGTGAGAGAAGACAGATGGATATGAATGTGGAAGTCTTTAAATAATACCCTCCAGGTGTGGAGTCATGTGAGTTCTTTATATATTTTGGAGATCAAACCCTTGTCCTAGGTATCATTGGGAAATGATAGTGCAGAAGCTTTTTTATTTTGATGTAGTCCCATTTGTTTATTCTTTCCTTTATATCCTTTTCCCTAGGGGACATATTGGTGAAAATATTGCTGCATGGGATATCTGAAATTTTCCTGCCTATGATTTCCTCTAGGAATTTTATGGTGTCACAATTTACATTTAAGTCTTTTATCCATCTTCAGTTTATTTTGGTGTATGGTGTAAGTTGGTGGTTTAATTTCTTTTTTGTGTGTGTGTTCCTTTCCAGATATCTCAACACCACTTGTTGAAGAGGTTATTTTTACTCCATTTATGCTCTTGCCCCCTTTGTCAAATATTAATTGACCATACAGACATGGGTTTATTTCTGGGCTCTCTGTTCTGTTCCATTGATCTATGTTTCTGTTCTTATGCCAGTAACAGGCTGTTTGGATTACAGTGGCCTTGTAATACAGTTTGATGTCAGGTATGGTGATTCCTCCTACTTTGTTCTTCTTTCTCAAAATTGCTGAGGCTATTCAGGGTCTTTTATGGTTCCATATAAATTTTTGAAATACTTGTCCTCTATCTGTGAAATATGTCATTGGTATTTTAAGAGGAATTGCATTGAATCTATAAATTGATTTGGGTAGTATCTATTTATCTGTTGATGGGCATTTGGATTGTTTCCACCTTTTGGTTATTGCGAATAATGCTGCTACAACCAGTAAAGGATCTGAGACCTTGCTTTTGATTCTTTTGAGTATATATGTTATAAAAACAAAATTCAACTTTGTAAACTTGAAGATCTAATTGGCTTTATTAAGTAATTCATGAATCAAGTAGCATCCCATCTATCAATTAGAAGAATGCTCTAAAGGGTTGTACAAAATGTAAAATTTTTTTATGGGAAGAAGGGTGGGGCAGGAGAGCTATTAACGAAAGAAAAGAAAGGATTATTGTTGGGCCAAGACTTCTAGGACCTTTTGGGGGGATGGGGAGTGGAAGAAAAGAATGAAAGGGGAGATGGAGAGGGCCATGTGACAGATTACCTTACTGATGCTTCACAGAAAATTCCAGACTTGTTGGGGACCACTTTGTGTGGTTTTGGATACTGTAGCCCGGAGCTAGCAAGGCCTCGCCTATGAGTCTTGACTGGAAAGCCAGGAATGCAGGTGGCAGGCACAACCTGATACTAACACCAAGAGTTCCCATGGGAAATCAGGCTTTAAGTATACATTGTATCCTTTGAAGCTTGCTTTGCTTTGCTATAGCCCTGTTGGTGTAAACCAGATGTTTAAGTTCAAAGCATAAGGAGTAAATTCCTTATTTTAGGAAATACGCCCTAACAACCATGTGGAACCAGCATGTCCAGCAGACCCTGACCTGAGGCAGATCTCTGTGTTTCTTCATTTGTCATCTATAGATAATATCAGTTTTTTTAAAAAATAACTATAGCCTTTGGCGATTGATTGACAAGCTATGCATGTATGCTGTATATTCCTGCACCTACTGATCCCAATAAAAGCCTTTTTGGAGAAGGGCTCAGGGCATTCTCCACTAGAGGGAGTTGCCATCCCCTGTCCTTGCAACAACAGATTGTGTCCAGGACTACTTATTCTCATTGGTGGCGGCTGGGAGAGCTCCGTGGGACGGGGCATCCCATGCAGACTGGTTTATTAAGATTAAGTTTTTGGGAGAGGTTGAAACTGCAGTTAGATTAGATATTAAATGTAAGTTTGGTATCATGAGATTTTAGCCCAAATGATGCCACCTTGGGCCTGTGGTTTTTTTCTTTAACAGTACCCAGAAGTGGAATTGGTGGGTCATATGGTGATTCTATGTTTAACAAAACCAGTTCCCATACTGGTTTTGTGTATTTTTAAAAAGTGTGGCGGATTCCGCCCGCGGAATCCACCGTGGGGTGGACTGGAGCCTGAAGCATCAATGATTCACACACAAAGACACATTAGGAGATGAAACCGGGGCCACGGGCCCTCTCCATCGCCACCATTTTTCGGAGAGGAACCTCGTGGGTTGGATGGCCGGGGTTTTTATTAGAGGCTTTAGGGCATATTTACATAGGATT
>PVJI01028170.1:0-16832 GCA_004026765.1 Micronycteris hirsuta
TTTTTTTTTTTTTTCGGGAAAATGCTACTTCGACCAGAGGCGCTGAGGTTGGACGGAGGAAGAGCATCGCCGGCATCACACACGCTCAGCAACACGGAGAAGACGCAGGACCTGGGCGGGAGCACGGAGGAAGAAGTAACACACGGCCTTTAAAAGCGAAAGAGCCCTTTCCCCCGGGAGACTCCGCGCAGATGCCCACGGGCCACGCGCAAACCGGAAGGGACCCGCTCTTCCTCCTGGCTGGCCCCTCCTCCGACATTACCGGCATCATTTGCCCCCGCGATTCCAAAGAGTGAAGACACCTGGGGCCAAGTCCGTTTGCACTTCATACCTACGCAAACTCCGCCGGAAAGCTGCTTTCCCACCCCGTTCCTGGGATGAGATGTTAATGATATGCAGGTTAAATGTCATTAGGAAAGGCCATGTGCATGCACACCCCGCAGACGAATTTGAGAGTTCTAAGTAACAGCACAGAATGTCGTTGGTGTCGTGGGCATCCATCCATCCACTGTTTTATCCTCAGGGCTGGCCCGGGAGAGAATCGCTGGAACACCTGCGGAGAACTTGGGATGTTGTCGGTACACACCATCGGAAAGGTTAAAGGTTTCAGAAGAGCTACACCTCTCCCCACTGCCACCTCCGCAGGAAAGCGCTTCTGAATGTTACCGGTGCATTTAACCTCGTCAGCCTGCCTGACCTTGAGGTAGCCGAGCATTGCTCTCCATCCATCAGAGCTGGGAAGTGCTTCCCCAGCCCCTTCTCCGTCACGCTTGAAGGCCGCTTGAATGCATCCGGACAGGAATCACTTATTTATGGAGATCTGACATTTGCTGGTGTGCTAATTCACTCTCTGGACATTTGTGATGTTCATTTTAATGCTTTCTAGAACGCAGCGCAGAATGTAGCGCTTATTAAATCTGCATATCTATGCAGGCGTTTTGTTCTTTCTGGGCATGCATTCATTAGCTAAGGGGAGTGTTTGGACTGTCTTTGTTATTATGAAAATGATATTTTCATGCACATGGAAAGCAAATTCAAGCAGCACAAGGGCACACACAACGGAACACGTCTCTTTCCCATCCCACATACTCGGTTCCGTTTCCAGAGCAAGTCACTACCAGGGGTTTTGTGTCCTCACGTTTCTCTGTAGACAATCCCCTCGTATATCACAGTTCTCCACACCCATCTGTCTGTCTAACACACCCACACATTCGTGTGTGTGCGTGTGCGTGTGCGTGTGCGTGTGTGTGTATAGAAAGAGAGTGCAAATTCTCACTGAGATGGGCATATTTGTGTACTATACACTTTTTACGTATCAATACCTGGGTAATTTAACCATCACAACACACACAGATTCATCGCACTCCTTTTAATAGCTCTGATGTGTTTGATTGCATGGATGTATCTTCGGTTATTCAGCGACTTTGCTATGGACGGGCATTCCAATTTCGGGCCAGTTCAAACACCTGGGCAGGAAGGGGCCGGGCTGCAGCCGCCCTTGGTCCTGCAACTACAAGTGATTGTATCCCGGCGTCTTGAATCAGCGCTCCGACGCAAAGTCAAGGCTTATTTTTGTACTTGAATTGACGACGTCTTTAACCAGGAAAAACCTGGGGTTGTGTTTATGTAGTTGTTTTGCCCACTTAGCACCAGATAAAATCATAACGAAGCTGTGGTCCCCAAGCAGCAGGCTGGAAATTCAGTTAAGGAACTGTAGATAAATAAACTAGAATTCAATAAGAGATAGTGAGCTTCTTCCACCGCAGGAATTCAATTTATTCCCATTTCTTTGCTTTTGTTTTTCGTTATCTTTTCATCCTAAGCCAATAGAGACTGGGGAACGGCAGGAGTGGCTGCTTCTATGCCCCAGCTTCTCCCGTCTGCACCAGCCCATCATAAATCAGAGGAACCAGAGGAGGTGCCACCAGCCGCTGTAGGTCCCGACGCAGGAGTCAGGGGGAGGCGGCTCCAAATGGCTGGCCAGTGCCCGGGGCCCAGTCTCCTGCATGTCCAGCCGGTGTCCAGTGGCAAGGCCAGAGCTCCGAAGGGTGAGTGCCCTGGAATGCCACCAAGTGAACGCAGCACCCAGCCACCTTTGGCAGTGACAGAGAGTGAGAAATAGGGAGAGGTAGGAGGAATTGACTACCAAGAGACCAGAGGAGGAGAAAGTCCAAGACCTACCACTGGGGGCGCCACTGATCAGCCCCTGATGACTACTGAGACTATGTGTAGTGGCCGTGGTCGAGACGAGGAGGGGAGCATGGCGTTGTTGTAGCGGTGCACGTGGAGGTCCTGATGGGTGGCATACCTTTGAACCTGTGACCACCCCAGACGGTCATTAGCATGGCGGTCCCCTGCAGCTCAGGCAGCATGTGGAGCAGTAAAGGGGGAGGGAAGCCCCACAACTCAGCCAGGCAGGTCGGTTTCCTCAGGGAAACCTTTCAAGAAGCATGGCGCGATCAGCACTCAGTTGGAGGCCAGGTAAGAAGGGAAGCAAAGGGCCTTTGGGTTTTTCCTTCGGTCACCAATGGCCTTGGGAAAGCAGATTTAGGAGATGGGGACAGGAGCAAGAGGTATTTCCTGTGATCGATGGGAGGGCGTGTGGAATTATGCACTCACAGTGCAACTCACGAGGAAATCATAATCTTCAGTGGCTGCGCCTCTAACAAAAGCATCAAGGAGCCAGAAGGCTCTCTCTCCTCGGGTGCCCGGACCAGTCTCACGTGGAGGCCAGTTCCACAGGAGGCCGACTGACCGCTGCCCCCGGAGTGACCGACTGCACAGCCGACAAAGGGAGAGCTGGCAATGCACCCTGGCCTCCTCCGCCGCAGGAAGGAGCCGAGAGGGCTCCAGAGAAGCACAAAAGTGCGATTGTTTCCCTCTCTCTTGGGTTCAGCCAAGGAGGTTTTAATTAAATGAAAATAATAGGCGTCCCGGTTCACCTGGGGAGGAGGGAGGAGAAACCTAAGTAATCCGCTTCCATCACACGCTTCCTGGGGCAGGGTGCCCCGCTGCAATCGCCAGGGCCATTATCCGCTCCTTTCTCTTTCTTTGCAGTAGCTTTTTAGAGGAGAAATTTAATTACAGTGATTGAATTATTAAAGGAATCAGAAATAACTTCTGCATACCAAACTCCTTCTTCTCCTTCACCTAAAAAGGGGCCTGGCGTTGATATGAAATTGTTTTGTCATTTTAGTAGACCTGAGTTCTTAATGTCCTTGGTAAATGTTCCCTTAAGGGATGAAATTTAAGTATTAAGGAGAGGTTGAAAACAATCTTATAAAAGAATCTTATCTGGAAATAATATTGATAGGAAAGATAAGGACTTCTAAATTTTCATACCTATCTTGGGCATGTAATTGAGATCAACAATTGATAAATGAAGACTTGAATGGGAAAAAATATTTTTAGCTTTTTTTTTTTACCCACATCAGAAACAACAACTACAAAATGATCCCAGGAGTGGTTGTTGGAAAAAATGAGAACCGGACTTGCTTCAGCTTTGTTGCTTCACAAAAAAAAAATTAAAAAATAAGGCACTCGGAACTGTTTGGGGTTTTTGTTTTGTTTTGATTTGTTTTTCATTACAGTCATGCACTCGAATGGACAATAGAGTAGTGGGCCTTATTTCCAGTCTTTGAGACACTCAAATAAAGCAGAAGACCACAAGCGGCACAGATTCAGATCTGTCACCAGCAAGACGTACTGCCCCACCCTCAAAACTGCCCCTGGACACAGCGTCTTTTAGTCCCTCCCATGGGCAGCCTGGGGCTGGCATTTCACCCGGAACGCAGAGACTCAGACTTCTGGGTGTGTGCGCAGGGTCCTCCTTAAGGAAACGGTCCCACCGGCCAAAGAATTCCAGCCCTGGACCAGCCGGCTCCCGCTGCTCCAGGCCTCCTTGCTTTCTGTCCAGCCGGCCTGCTTTCTTCCCCACGCCTGGTCCTGCCTCCGCGGATGGCTCTCTGGCCTGCCCATTGAGTCGGATGCAGAAACCGATTTCTCCCAATCTCTAATCTCAGCTGGACTTACTGGATCTTTTCCTGGGTGCTGAGTCCCTCTCTCTTCCAATCAGTTTGTGATTCTTCAGATGGACTTCCTGGTCAACCCCTTCACGCTTGGCCAGGCTTTCTGGTTCCCTCTCCTAGCAAGCCACCCCTCCGCGTCTGCATGGGCCTCGCAGACCAGACCCAGACTGAATCAGAGGGTCCACATCTCCACACTCTGAGCCCCGACAGAAGCACGTTCTCAGCTGGGCGAGTGTGTGCTTCAGAACCAGCCCAGGAGCCACTTACCCATTCATTCGTTCCAATGGTGGACTGAACTTTTACTACTAGGCACTGGGCGAATTTACCACCACGGAGGCCTTCATCCGTTCTACAAGAAGCTCAGCAGAGGGCACTCCTGTATCATCATAGCTGAGCACATGGGCAGTGAACCTGAACCCAGGCAGCCAATCAGAACACGCACATAATCTCACACCTTCTTTGCCTGTTCTTGGGCATGCACTTTACCCCTACCCACACTCAGGTATGGACGGGGTGTTCACCTTTGCATGTTATTAGCCTAACGAAAGCACAGATAATAACGATGGCACACATTGCTTTAGGCACCAGACCCACTCAAAAGTCACCTTAATAGGTGGCACACTTTATGTCAAAGCTCTTAAAGGGAAAAAAGAATGCTATTTTAGTTTCAAAATCATGGTCAAGCTATTGCATTCTGTTGAACTTGAACTAACTGAGTCCTCTTCTGGGGGCTAAGTCATCCTGACCCGGGGAGGGACCTGAATCACCGCTGCTGCTGGAAGTGACACTCATCTCAGGCAAGACGCACGTGCACCTTCCTCTCTGAGAAACGCCTGTTCTGATTAATCAACGTGAAGAGAGCAGCACACGCAGCCAATGTTTTCTACCCAGCAGAACACTCGCCAGCTGCAGGGGGCGGGCCGTCGCAACCGAAGTGACTGTGTACCACATTGTAAAAGTGATTTCCGTGCAGTTATCAAAGCGAACATTTACTGAGCACTTGCCATGTGCCAGGCACTGCGCCAAATCAACTACTTCACATGTATTATGTCCTCCATTCTTCACAACCACCACATGTGTTAGACGCGTGTCCGAGAGCGGTAGCTTGAGACACGGTGAGCTGGGTATTGCCCCGTGGCTAGAACGGGGGTGGGGGGGGCACCCACCCAACCTGCTGACATAGCCCGGCCACGGTGCTCTGTGCGTCCAGGGAGAAACGGGTTCTGCGTGAGCCTCGCATTCCTGACACGGTGGTGAACATCGCTTTGCTTTTCAGGATTCCCAGGGTTTCTCAGTGGCAATTCGTATTGGAAGCTGGCTGACGGAGCCGGATGACGCTGTTACGGGAAAGAAGTTAAATCATCAACTGTAAAATCAACTTATCACCCGGTGAGTGAAATTAGAATGCAGAGTGGCTGCCATTCAATTATGGCGAGCTGCTGTTTAATGACTCTGTTCTGGAAGGCTCTATTAATGTCTAGTACTCTGCCTTTTCTGCGGGACAACAGATAGCCCTTGACTGCTAAACCCCACTGTGGGGGCGCACGGGGTGGGGGCCGCTGCCGGCAGCAATTAGTACATAACCAAGAAAACACATCGGGTGTTTTACTGAAGTTATTTCCCTCCTACTGTCCTTAAAATAAGAGCAAGACCTGATAGGGGATAGACGCAAGTGAGGGAGCGGGGTCCTGTATTAAGGTCATTTGTGGGAGCCGGATCCAGAGGTTCCAGTCTGGCCTGTGCCTTTCCAAGTGTCCAGGTTCCAGGCCACTAATCAAACTCCTGTCTGGGGCTGACACCCAGCCAAGGCCCTGCCCATGGCAAAGAGGGAGGAGAAAGAAGGAACAGTTTCACGAGAAGGCAGCTACCTGTGCAGCAGGCCTTGAAGAAAGCCAAGGAAATCACTCCAGAAACCACAAAATTCTGTCTCTTCAGGATTCCCAATAACCAAAATGACCTCATTAGAGATTATGCCAGAGTTTCTTCTTCTTGCTTGCCCACTGCCATGTGCCTTTGGGAGCAGAGGCCCGATTCTTCTTTGGGAGCCGCCCTCTCCAGCTTGTGCTGGACAGGAATGCTTTATGCAGGCGTGGACCAGGAATGCCAAAGGGATGTGTCCTCCAGGCCTTTGTCACCTTTGAAGGGAAAGAGATACAGCTTTTTCCCTCTAGGTTGTAAACCGAGGATGGGAGTCCAGGGATGCCCGTAGGGAAACGAATCAAGACAGAGGGAAACAGAGAAGAAACGAAGAGACACCTGGTCTAAAGACTTCTTTTGAGCTCCTGGATCTAGCCATGCCTGAATCACACATGAACCTTTTGCTTTTGCCACTGAATATATTTTCATTGTGGTCCAACTCAATTTGAGTTGAATTTCTGTCGTTTGCAACTGATTTCAGGTTGCTTACAACTTCATTCCCCATTGAGTTAAGAGAGTGTGTGGGTGGAGCGAGAGGGAGCAGGCAGACCCTTAGCTGGGCGCTGGCTCCCCCGGGCTTGGGGCAGGCCGTCTGCAGCTTGCTGCCACCTTGGCACAGTGAAACGGGCCTGGGCTGTGGTTCCCTCACCTGGCGGGCAGGACAGAATAACCCGCAAGGCCATTTCCAGCCCTGACATTCCCTTCCCAGCCCCCGGACCCACTCTGGAGGGCAGAGGACTGCAGTGGCTGCTGTCACCATGGGAATGCCGGAGATAGGGTGGCTTGTCCTGCTTTCTACAGATGTAGTCTTCTCATGGGTTTCACTACCAAGGGCGTCACGCATTGTACTGTGACAGGTCACCAGCGCATGAGAGGAAGGTGGGGAAAGGAGGTGGAGAAGGAAAGTGTGCCGATAGAATTTGGGGGTTTATTCCTAAATGATTATCATGTTCATTTCTGTCCCCCTTGACCCCATTTCCATCTTCTCTGCTCTTAAGGGGAAGTGGGACAGATTTGACAGTGCATTCCCCACCCCCACCCCGCCTCTCCCCCAGAACAGGCCTCTGTGTTCTCTGTAAGGCACTGTTGCCTCTGCCCCCAGAGAGAATGTGCGTTTGCTTTGTATTTACAAACCGGAATAAACCACTGCAGTAACAGGAGATGGAAACCGGGGTCGCACATTGGTGTTTGTAACTTCTGGTGTCACCAACTCGGAACTACGGACATGCTTTGTTTCAGCACCCCAGGCAGCCAGGGCCCCCGCTGCAGCAAGAATGGCTCACCTGTGGGCAGGTGGGTCTCAGTTCTCAAAGTGGGGTGGCAGACGGCGCTCCCCTGAGATGCTAGCGTTTGACCTGGAATGTTAGCGGAGCTGGTGGGAGCAGCAGAAGGCAGCCAAAGGGCTTTCTGGGAATGGTAGTTGTCGGGGTTGTCCAGAAATAAACTGCCCTTACCTCCCAGCCGCCCCCAGCCACCACTCCAGCCCGTCACTGCCTACATTGCAAACCCAGTGCTGCCACGAGGCAGGAAAGGCTGGGCCTCAGAGGCACCCTGAGCACAGACCTGGGCCAGTGCATCCGTGGCCTGGTGGAGCGGTCCCCTGGAACTCGGGGGGGGGGGGCGAGGGGGGGCAGAGAGGGGGAAGCGAGCCAGGGCATCACTGAAGGCCAGGGCCCAGGGCACAGCTGGGCCCAGGGGCGCGGCTCGGGGTGCAGGCTGGCGGTTCGCTGAAGCCAGCGCCCTCCTTTGCCCTCTCCTCGTGGTCTGGGGACCTGACCCCACGGCCCTCACTCCCCAGCGGGTCCTCTCACCCCACCCTCGGGCCCTCCTCTGGGCAGACGCTGCCGTCAGCGGCCTAGCTCCGGATTCCGGGCCGAGCCAGCGCCTGCAGAGCAGGAACCCCCGACCCTGCTCCCCGAGGCAGGCTGCGCTGCTGCGCCCCGCGGGGCAGTCCTCGGCCAGGGCCGGGCGGGCGGAGAGTTCCGGGAGCCGGGAGCTATTTTTACAGGATGAGTCAGCCGGCCGGGGAGGAAGAGCCGGCTCCCGGGCCCATTGTCTGGGCGCGGCCCGGGCGGGGGACACCGCGGGCGATTCCCAGCGCTCCGAAGGGCGCGAAAACGGCCCGCAGGAGGGAGAAGTGCGCACCCGACCCGGGGCGCGGCGGGGGCGGGGCCGGGGCGGGGGAGGCGGGGCCGGGGCGGGGCTGCGAGGGGCGGGGCGGGGCGCTTCCCGCCGCGGCGGGCTCCGGGCGGCGGCGGCGGCGGCGGCGGCGGCGGCAGCAGCGCGGGGACTGCGGGGACAGAAGCAGCAGAGACACCCGGGGAAGCCCGCGCCCCCGCCTGCGCCTCCGAGGCGCGCCCCGGGAGCGGGAGCGGCCCCGCTGCGCGGCCCAGGGCAGAGGCGAGCGCCGCAGAACCACAGCGCGGGCCGGGGGAGCCGGGGCAGCGGCCGGAGCTCGGGGGCGCGGCCCGGGGACCCGCAGAGCGAGCCGGAGCCAAAGGAGGATTCCAGGCGCCAGCATCCCGCGTCGCGGCAGCGGAGGCGGCTTCGCAGGAGACAAAAGCCTGCCGGAGGGACCCGATGCCGGGCCGGCGCGGGCGCGGGGGCTGCGGCGTCTGAGCGCGCGGACGCGTGCGCCCGGGGGCCGCGGCGGCCGGGCAGGTCGCGGCGGAGGGCGGCAGGCGGGGCCCAGGTGCGCCCGGCCGCGGCCGGCCCGTCACCGCTCGGGGGGCGGCGCCCGCCCGCCGCAGCCGCAGCGGCCCGCGCCGCAGCGAGGCGCCATGGGTAACATCTCCTCCAACATCTCGGCCTTCCAGTCCCTGCACATCGTCATGCTGGGCTTGGACTCGGCGGGCAAGACCACGGTGCTCTACCGGCTCAAGTTCAACGAGTTCGTGAACACGGTGCCCACCATCGGCTTCAACACGGAGAAGATCAAGCTGAGCAACGGCACGGCCAAGGGCATCAGCTGCCACTTCTGGGACGTGGGCGGCCAGGAGAAACTGCGGCCGCTGTGGAAGTCCTACAGCCGGTGCACGGACGGCATCATCTACGTGGTGGACTCGGTGGACGTGGACCGGCTGGAGGAGGCCAAGACGGAGCTGCACAAGGTGACCAAGTTCGCCGAGAACCAGGGCACGCCGCTGCTGGTCATCGCCAACAAGCAGGACCTGCCCAAGTCGCTGCCGGTGGCCGAGATCGAGAAGCAGCTGGCGCTGCACGAGCTCATCCCGGCCACCACCTACCACGTCCAGCCGGCGTGCGCCATCATCGGCGAGGGCCTCACCGAGGGCATGGACAAGCTCTACGAGATGATCCTGAAACGCAGGAAGTCCCTCAAGCAGAAGAAGAAGCGGTAATGCGCCCGGCGGCGTTCCGGAGCGAGGGGGGAGTGAGCGAGTGAGTCAGGCAGGAATGAATGGATGTGCGAGAACCCGCGCCCGCGAACAAAGACAGCGAACCAAAGCGATGCTTCCGATTTTTAAAACTGAATCTCTGCGTCCAGATGCAGGACTAGCGACTTAACCTGGGTGTGCAGGCTGACCTGCCAGCCTGCCACGGACCTGCTCCCACCCCGAGCCCAGGGGACCTTTTGTCTGAACGCCAGAGCTCCCTAATGGGCCTGGAGGCCGCCCTGGGGAGTGGACGTGCGGAGGCTGCGGTCGGCCCTCCCCGCCCAGGTGGAAGGCTCAGATGTCAGAGACAAAAGCGATTTCTTCCTACTCCAGCAGGCCAGAAGTTCAGGCTGCCCTGCCCTCACCTGCGAGTTACCTGAGGTATGCAACTCCCAGGACCCCTGGCGTCCTCCTCGGGAGGGCATGTTGGCGTTGGGAGGTGCTGGGGGAACAGCCCCTCCTCGCCTTCATGGGCGGTGGAAGCTGGATTATTTTATGTCACAGGGCCGGCCCCTGATGAAATTTCATTAGTTCTGCTCTGGGCCCAGAGGAGGCGGTGTTTGGGGCTCTCGGAGGACCGCCTGGAACAATACTCAGCCCCAGGGCACGGGGCGCCCTGCGGGCCTTGGCTGGGGAATGGCCGCGAAGACGCACCTTCCCTGGTGATCTGTGGTGGCTACAGACCCAGTTTTTGTTGAGAACCGCTTTGCAGCCTGGAATCAGACGTCATCCAGATGGCTTGGACCCCGTCCATGTGTAGGTCATTATCACACAAAGAGACCAATAAAAATTAAAAAAGCAAAACTGTTGGAGGTGGCGGCAAAGGATGCATTTACTGTTTGCAGGGTAGTTAAAGGTGTTTAAAGGGTAAGGCTCTGGATGTAAATGCTGGGTGGATGGTGGGGGGGCGGCACGGGGACCCCCCTCTGTACTGTGTCATTGGCATGAATGTCTAGGCCTGGACGAGTGGAATCTGAAATTCTCTTAGCCTGCTGATGGTCCATGTCAGCGTCCCAGCTGCAGATGTGTGCTGAATTGCAAGATGGTTTGTTTTTTTTTTTTTGCAAGGGATGTCTCATAATACCAACCGCTTGATGATGGGTTTTGGTTTTCAGACATGTTTGGGGAAAAAAAAAACCTTCCACAAATGAATACTTACCTTAGAAATATTCACTTAGGGGGAAAAAGACTCTACTCGGCCCTTTTATATCCTTTTACCCTGCAAGTGGTGACATGTTCCAGTTTCTAATCGGGTTCATGGTGGCCCTCCCTGGTTTAAGTATTTCGTTAAAAATATCTCATTAGAGTATTTCATGTCATGCACCAAAAAATAAAACCCCACCGTATGTAAACGCTGACCTTGTCGCATGGATTTGAAAGCGAAGGAAAAGCCCCAGGATGAGGTCGTTCCTAACCCGTCCTCGTGGGAACGGGCCTGCGTAGCAAATGCAGACCACAGTGAGGGCTCGCGCTAAAAAGCCAGCGCGTGACGTCACGGTTGCCTGTCCTCAGGCGCTGTGACAGTGTACTTGAGAGAGGCTTTGGGAAAGAAAGTGAAAGAATTGATATTTTTCATAATGTAATTTAAATAAATCCTCTATAATCAGGACTGCGTCTTGGTTTGCAGAAGCTGTCACTTACCCTGAAACACAGCATCGCAAGGGAAACTTCAGCTCACTGTTGGATTTTTATTTCCCTTTGAATCCACAGTTACAGGTAGAGTTCTGTCCTCCCTCCCACCCCCACTGCTATAAATTAATTCATGAAGGAGGCCTATAGAAATCGGGCATGATCAAGCTTCAGCAAGTTAGTCTGATGACAAATTCATGCCCACTGTCCACTGCACTCGGAAAGTTAATTTACGAACAAACCAGAGGTAGAATTTCTGGTTCCCTGCTTGAAACCCAGTTGTTACAAGAGATACTTTAGAAGAAGGGCCTGGGAGCTCACCTTCCTTCCTCTGTCATTGGTGCATGTGGTCCCCCTCCAGTGGTGGTCTTTTTCTAGAAACTCCGTAGGGAAAACAGAGCG
The DNA here is from genome assembly GCA_004026765.1 of Micronycteris hirsuta. Taxonomy (NCBI): domain Eukaryota; kingdom Metazoa; phylum Chordata; class Mammalia; order Chiroptera; family Phyllostomidae; genus Micronycteris; species Micronycteris hirsuta. Next base: position 11,372 of record PVJI01028170.1, read on the forward strand.
AAGCCGTGTTGAAAAGCCTGCAAGGCATCAGCTGTCATATCGCCGACATAGTCACTGATTTCTAAATGGGCTGGTCCCATCGCCTGAAGATTCTGTATAGAATTATTAAGAAAAAAAAAAATCCATCTTCTTTATTTTCTTCACACGCAACGATTTCTTAAGCACTTTGACATTTTGGTAGTTCCACGCTATTGAGAGAATAATAGATTTATTTTGTGACATTGCAGATGCCAAATCCTGTAACCTTCTCGTGCTCACAGTTCTTAAGTTCAAGACCAGTGTTCAGGTCCTGCCGTGCTTTACAAAATGATGCGAAACGACTTTGGTTTTTTTGCATTGTCAGTACTGAAAGGGTGCAGTCGGCTGTCAGTAACTGTCTCGTAAAGTAAAAAACCCTGTGGTGTCTTAACGAATAGTCAGGGGTCTCCGTTGGTTTCTGTGACGTGTGACCCACTAATAGCCCATTTCATCTCTGACCAAACAGGAAGCCTAGACCCCAACACCGCCTTGCAGTGATCCTCCGGGGGTCCCCTGCAACGCAGCGGCCGGTGATTTCTGACATCTCCTGCCCTTGGGAGCAGGGGTGGGTGTCACCCGAGGGAAGCGGGCCTCCCCCACAGGCGTTCTGAAATGTTTTCTGACAGATGCGGGGAAGCCAGCTTTGTTCCGGGACCCTGCTCCTCGCCCGTTCTCTGTCATGGTGTTGGGACAGTGTCTCCTGCCTCATTTCCGTCCCTCCTGCTACAGTTCTGTCTGGACCGCCCTCCCCTTCTGTCCCCGCCCCTTTTATATGCATATATGATGCTGTGAACAGAAATAAATTATTTATACAAGCAAACGTTCGGGGAACTGCTCTGTGGATGGTCGCTGCGGTCTGTTCTCAGGGCCCCCTTTGCTGAGTGGAGGACGGTCCCCAGGTGGTCTCCACGGCGGGGTCACCGTCTCAGCTTTTTTGGTTGGAGTGTCCATTCCACCCTGGGGGGTGGACTTACAGGTGCCTGTCTCCTTTCTGGTGCCTGCCAGTGGTTTTCACAAATCTTTAGGAAAGTGGCCTCGATGCTTAGCCCATCCCCAGCCTCTCAGTTACGGAAAAGGTCGTGATTGTTCATCACCTCAAAAACACCTGATTACGTAAAATTGGGAGTAGCTACGTGCCCACATCACACCGTCAGTCTTCGCAGAGCAGCTCAGGGTCTGGGCCGCCCCTCTGCCGGTAACGGGGCGGGGGGGGGGGCGGGGGGGAGCTCCACTCTTGAACCCACCAGGCCTCCCAGGCCCGAGCCCTCTGATGCAGTCGGTGCTCTGAAACAGACCAGCGTGCTCTGTCCGAGCCCTGGGGGAAAGAGGTTGGGTGAGAAGCAGCAGGACCTCCGGCAGGTTCCATGGAGTGCACACGGAGACAGGTGTCAGGCACCAAAACTAAGTTACAGCTGGGGCTTCACTCTGGAGCCAGAACGGCCCAGTTTCCAATTCTGACTCAGACGCTGAAGCCGCGAGCCTCCGTTTCCCTGATGTAACCTGGAATCAGGACGGTTGCTGGGAAGACAAAATAGTAACAAACCGGACGTGCTTGTCAGTTCCGCTGGCGCGGGGCAGGTGCTCGGTGGCTCTCGGTGGCTCTGAGCTGTGGTTATTTCCAGCTGCTACCAATATGTCGAGCGCGTGACAATGAGACCTTCCAGCAGGCCTTTCATCTCCTCGTCCCTGTCCCCGTGCCGAGTGGTCCCCTCCTCCTGCGCAAACCGGGCAGCTGGCGCCATGCCCAGGCCAGGGTGGCATCCCCCGCCGTCTTCCGGTCCGGAGCTGTGAGGGGTTGAATTAGGTGCTTCTCTGAGGTCTCCAGACTCCGTCGGTCCACAAACAGCCCGCTGCATGCGGCTGCGGCCTCTGCACGGTAAGGGGCGGGCCTGTGAGCGCTGATGCCTCGCGTGGCCTGGAGCATAGAGTGCGTGCTCAGTAAGTACTGGTCGAACAACCTCATTCCTATCAGTTGGGGTTGGAAACCTTAATCAGAATGGACATTCTGGAAATGGTTATGTCCCACTAAACATTTTGAGTGAGATGAAACTACACAAAGGGACACTTTTTTAGGATCACTGTTGTGCGGTGAATCACCGCCATGATTTGTGGGGCGCCGAGACTTTTACACGTGACCGAAACAGGTGAACTTAGTGAATTTTTTAAAACTCACTACATCATCCGCGTTGGTACAGGAGCGAGTGTTTAAGAGGCTGTTGACATCAAAAGGACACAGATGCCATTTCAAAGAACTGAAACCTGAGAAATGCTTGAAAAGCCATTCAGAAAAACCATCGCAACTCCGTTCGTGAACACACTAGAACTCAAACGAAGCAAAGACAGAAACCCTTGTTTTCCGGCGCACCCTGAATTTAACGAGCGTTTAGCAAATCAGCCCTCGAGGGGCCAGGTGGTGCGTGGTACCTGGACAGCACCGCCCACTTTGTTTTTCAGGGAAGTAACCCCAAGTAACCCCTTCCCGTGACCTCTGACAGCTGGGGTGGCGGCTCATTGTAGTCCTAAGCAATTGCCAGTATTTCCCCACCTGAACTTCCCCCACCCCCCACCCCCATGGTTTCAGTTCTTCATTTGTAAGTTTCTGTGCTGGACCCTGGACGTCCTGCCTGCTGGCTCCTGCGTTCACATTTGTCACCAGGGCCTGTGCGCTCAGGACAACCCTCCGGCCAACATCCTAGGCTGTTCTGATGTCACATGCATGTGGCGCCGAGGAAGGATAGCCTGTGTGCCCAGAGCAGGAGGGCGAGGAGGTAACCTGACCCAGCGCTTGACCCTCCCTGACATTACAGTCCTGCCCTGTCCGGCCCACCTCTGGCTTCCCTCCTCCGTGTCCAGTGATCCCCGATGCCCACAACTTGGTATTTGCCCGCCAGGAACCAAATCCGCCATCTCAGCCACTGTGAGGGCATTTCTGTCCTCAAATTCATGCCTGATCCACGTTCACTCATCCTTAAAGCAGCCCCTCCCCTGGACCCTCCCCTGCCGGGCTCGCCGACACCTGTTTCACACAGAATTCGCACAGACGCCGGGGCCCTTGATGGGTTTGTTTTGCATGACCTCTGCCTGAGAACGGGGCCGCTTCGGTTTCGGGGAGGAAGTTGCACACCACGGGCAGCTGAGAGGGTGCACGGGGTGTCTCCGCCCGGGTTAGCCGTGAGAAGGGAGAGCTGTGTGGTCTCACCGCCCTGGGCTGCAGACTCTGAGCTGGCTTTCTTGGAACGGCAGGACTGGGGGCCTGGGCCTCACCTTCTCCCGAATGTCGCAGTGAGGGCGTCCTCGAGGGGCGGCGGTCCTGTACAGGCGAGCTCGCCAAAGCACAGGCCCAAGTGGTATTTCCAGCATCTCTTCTGCCTGTGCCAGTTAAAATTAACACAGTCACGTTAAGACAGCTGCACAGATTTCTGCTCTGGCTCAGTGCTGCATAACGGTGATGACAGCCGATGCTGACCTTTGCTGAGCCCTTCACATGTGCCGGGCACCACGCTCATGCTTGGCCCGTTGATCTCTTTTCTTCTCAAGAGCCCCAAGAGATCACTTCATTCATCCAATAAATTTATCGATTGATGTATCTGCACGGGCAGATGAGGAAACCCAGATAGAAGATCAGATCACCCCCTTGGAGGTCAGCCACTGTTAGGGTGAAGCCCCACGTCCCCGAGACCCAGAGGCTGAGCTCTGAGTGCCCCCTGCCTGCTGCCCGTGGAGAGGGACGCGGCAGAGGGACGCGGCAGATGAAACAAGCCTCCTCACTTCAGAATCCAGGGAGAAGGGGACAGAGCTGTGTCCCCCGTGGGCAGTGCAGCCTTTTCTCACGCCCTCCCTCCTGAGAACTCACGCGCCCTGACGGGCCTGTCCCCAGGCCCGGACCTGCCCTGACCGTGTGTAGCCGTGTCTGTGTCCTGGCCCTTCGGGAAGCTAGGGTCAGTGTGGTGGCCGAAACGCTGGCCGCAAACCTGCCCCGGAAAACACACCCCGGGGTCTAGAAGGCATGCTCCCTCTGTACCAGCTCCTGTCCTTGAGGCATTCCATTCCCAACAGTCCCTTCCAGAAACCCTCTGCCCGGGGCAGTGCCTCCCAGGTACAGGGCATTGTTACACCCCAGTAAGTGGCACTGGGGGTGTCGGTGTGCCCGCCTTCGGGTGCAGTCTTGACAGAGTCACCTAGCTTTTCTCAACCTAGATGCCTCATCTCCTCAGAGAGGCAGACGGGGCCCACCCTGCCTGTCCCTCCAGCCATTCCAACGACGAAATGAGGCCAGTGATGAGAAAGCACCGTGCAGCCAGCCAGGCAGGCCTGGGCCCTCAGGAAGGTCGCGTGTCCTGCTCGGACGGGGGCCGCTTCTCCCTGCGACGCCAGCTCTCACTCCCAGGCCTGTTCTGCTTCTCCAGTGACGGACAAGCCGCCCAGCCTCACTGTCCCCTCTTCAGGTTCACACGTCAGAGCACTTCTAACTCACGAAGAGTAAGCCAAAGGAGCCATAGTGAAGGAAAGCATCTCTGCCAGTGCGATTCTGCGGAGGAAGCAGACTCAGCGGGTGTTTCTGGTAGGTGACTGCTGGGAAACAAGCCTCCTCACTTCCGTCACTGGCGGAATTCTCCTTCTTCCAATGGCGAGCTCATGGTTGCTTTCATTTCCCTAAACCCGAACTCCCGCTGCATTCATTTCCACTGCCCGTGTCTCGTAAAAGCTAAAATAGTTCCGTGTGTCATTTAGAAGTCCCCACGGTGAGCGATGGCGACCTCAGCAGCTTACTCGGCGAGTGTGCGTTTGAGTCCTTTATTCCGTGGGTGACGCTTCGCATGGCTGCGCAGTTTGAAGGGTGCTGGGATGCCACGTTCTTCACGCAAACAATGGCGTTGAATGCATCGCCCACAATCAACTGTGACCCCCATTGTTCTGGGGAGGCTCCACCAGGCACGGGCGCCAGGAAGAGGTAGAACTCAGCTCTTGTCCTTAGAGGGCTGGTATTCTAGCTGGTAAGTCGGGGCTGAAACCACCCAGGGATGTGCCTGATGCCAGTGTGACTCCTCCGCAATGTTACCAAAAACGGTGTCGTTAATTCCAGCAAGTTCACATTTTCCATAACACACTAACCCCGGGGACATGCCCCTCATGTCCGGGTGCGTGCACTCTGAACTCCTCCAGCTCTCCCTTGGCACCCGTCTCCTGCCCTTCCTGAGGTTTCCTTGGGGGGATTCGTTGTGCTGATACCCACCGCCTCAACCGTTCTCTCCTTTCCTGCCGGGACCGTTTGTCCAGGCGTCTGCGTCCTAGGCCTTGGGGGGAGCTAGGATCAGCACAGAGGCCAGTTGCAGTGACATGGTTCCATCTACCCCGTGTGTAAGGGACTCGGACGTCTGAGCGCCCAGGACTATCTGATTTTAAGACAGAGCACACTTTTAGGTTCATGGGGGTCTACGCTAGG
>PVJI01028171.1:0-16819 GCA_004026765.1 Micronycteris hirsuta
CTTCTTGCATTTGAACGTCCAGCTCCTCCCACAGCTTTGGGAAGTTCTCACTGATCATTCCTTTGAACAGACTCTCTGTTCCCCTCTCCCCCTGTACCCCTCTGGGACACCCATTATCCTGATGCTGCTCTTTCCTATGGAGTCAGATAGTTCTCATAGAATTCGTTCATAGTTTTTAAAATGTTAGTTCTTTCTTCTTCCACCTGAAACATTTCTAGATTTCTGCCTTCGAGATCGCTAATTCTCCCTTCCATGTGGTCTGCTATATTTTCAGTGCTTTCTACTGCTATTTTTGATGTGCTTCATCATGCTTGTTGAGTTCCTCAGCTCCATAATTTCTGTTTGGTCCTCCTTGATAGTTTCAAGCTCTTTGGAAAAGCACCCCTTTAGTTTGTTAACTTTGTTTCTGAGCTCTCAGAACTGCCCGTCTGAGTTTTCTTGTATCTTATTGAGTTACTTCAGAACTGCGATCTTGAATTCTCTGTCATTTAAATCAGTCTTCATGACTGAGTTTGCTCCCTGGAGACTTATTTTCTTTTTGCACTACCACGTTAACTTGGTTATCGTTTTTTATTGATTATATTATTACAGCTGTTCCATTTTTTCTCCCCTTTATTCTCCTCCACCCTACACCACCCTTCCCACCAGCATCCCTTCCCCTTAGTACACATCCATGGGTCATACATATAAGTTATTCGGCTTATCCCCTGGCTGGTGTGGCTCAGGATTGAGTGCTGGACTGTGAACCAAAGGGTCACCAGTTCAATTCCCAGTCAGGGCACAAGCCTGGGTTGTGGGCCAGGTCCCCAGTGGTGGGCATGCAAGAGGCAACCACACATTGATGGTTCTCTCCCTTTCTCCCTCCCTTCTCCTCTCTATAAAAATAATAAAACCTTTTTAAAATAAAAATAAAAGTGACTAACTGAACATTGTGCTAGGAAAATATAACTTTTTCAAGAAAAAAAATCTGAGTACAACTAAATTGAATTTCAAGGAAATTGAATCAGTGGTTTAAAGTCTACCATCACCTACATGAAATCCATTAGGTCTAAGCAATTTTATCAAGTATTCAAAGAGCAGATATTCCTAATGCTATACAAACTTTTATATAGAAAAATTGTGAATGCTGTCACAGCTCACTTAATAAATCATATAATTTCATACATAAATACCAGTTTGTATCCCTAAGAGAAAGGGCCTTTTTTCTTTTGGAAAGCTCAATGATAGTACCATTTTCCCAACCAAATGGTAGCACAGTACGCGTCTGCAGTTTGTACTTTTTTATTGGGGTCACACCTTATACATAACTTTGTCTACTGTTTTTTTCACACCAGCATGCTACAGAGTGTGTCCCATATTGCAAGATGCTCACAACACTGGTTGTGCAGGTGCATGTGGTCAACATATAGCTTTTTTTCTCCGTGGCTTTTGGTGGCTACAAATGATGGTTCAGTGAGCGCCTCTACAGTGCCAACGTCACTATGTGTGCCTCTTACAGTTAAACAGGGGAAGGATACTTCCTAAGTGCTTGTTCCATCCTGCCACCTAGGAGGTGTGGCATCACAGGCCTGTCCCCTGCACCTTGCCAGTAGTCTTCATTTGTTGTACTTTGAAATGATTTTTTGTTTTAGTTCGAGTCTATGTTGTTTTAGTTACTAGTGCAAGAGAAGTGCTTTCTTATTGTGCTTATTTTACTGGCCACCTGGATTTCTCTTGAGCATCCAGCAGCAAGTAACACAGAGGACGTGTGTGTGAACGGGGAATATAGGTTCCAGCAGGCTGTGCTTTTAGCTCTCTATGTCTACCTCCTAAACTCGGTCTAGAAAATCAAGTGGCCACAGCTATTAACTTGGGCAGGCTACTTCCCTCACAGGAAGCATCCCACCATTTGTTCCGGAAGCCCAACCTAAGTCAAGTCAGAAAGGAAGAAAGCAGAACCCCTCTTTTCTGGGCAAACAGCCTGGTTTAAAGTCTCTGGTATGGAGCCCTGGCTGGTGCGGCTCCATTGGTTGAGTGTCATCCAGCAAAGCGAAAGGCCACGTTTAGTTCCCAGTCAGGGCGCACGCCCGGGTTGCTGGTCCAGTCCCGGTTGGAGGGTGTGCAGGAGGCAACTGATTGATGTTTCTCTCCCTCTCTTTAAAAATAAATAAATAATATCTTTTTTAAAATCTCTGGTGTGGAGTATAGAGTTGGCCCAACAGAAGGAGAGAGGCAAAAGACAAGGTTCCGAAGAGCAGCATCTCCCAACCACTGCCCAGTGCCATGCGTGCACCCTGACTCAGGTGGTGCAGGGACCAGGAAGGAAACTTTATAATAGATCCCCAGCTGCTGCCGCAACTGTGTGGCCCAGTTGGGTGCCACCATCAGAGCCTGAGGAAAGTTCCTGGTATGAGAATGTCCACCTGTCTCACTATTGCTGTGTCTCACCTTCTTTCTTTCAACCGCCTTCCAGAAGAGGGAGCTGGTCAGAGAAGGGCTCCTATGTGCCTTTGTTCACCCCGTTAGAAGCACAAAGCCCACCCCTACAGAGCCAGCCGGTAGCCACCACTCAGGGCACAGGCGGTCTAACAGCTCCACCATACTGCAGCCTACCCCCTTCTCCCACCCACAGCCGCTGGCTCCAGCAGCAGTGACCAGCTGGAGACAAGATGTCCTAAGAAACAACAGTCCCCACACCTGCAAGGGCCTGCCCTACAGCAAACTCCAGCTTTCTTTGACATAGAGTACCATGTGCCTTTGCAGCCCAGTGGCCACCATCAGCCTGGGGACGTGCTGTCTAACATGCCTGCCTACGACTGCACTTGTCCAAAAGATGCCCCGTACTGGGTTGAAAGGTGGCCCCCCCAAAGTATGCGCATATCTCCACTCCCAGAACTTGTGAATGTGATCTTATTTGGAAAAACGGTCTTTGTAGATATAATGAGGGTAAGGATCTTGACTTGAGATCCTCCTGGATGGCATAGGTGAGTCCAAAATCCAATGACTTGTGTCCTTACAAGAGACAGAAGAGAAGACATGCTCAGCCAAGGAGAAGAGGCCATGTAACCATGGAGGCAGAGAGTGCGGTGACACATCTACCAGCCAAGGAACAACAAGGGCTGCCACCAGAAGCTGGCAGGGTGGCCTGGAACCGATTCTGCGGAAGGAATCAACCCTGCCCACAGATAGATTTCAGACTTCTGGCCTCCAAAACTGTTAAAGAATGAATTCCTGGTGTTTTAAGCCACCGAGTTTATGGTCATTTTTTTATAGCAGCCATGGGAAACTAATACATCCTCAAAAAACTAAAAGTGCTCTTGAGAAAAACTGCGGTATTAGGATTGAAATGTAGCACCCATGGGTGGAGAATCAGACTGCATCTTTCATTTTTCCCCCAAGCACAATCTGCATTTAGACACCTGGGTTTCAGGAAGTGAGAGTCACTCCCACCCCTATAGAGACCAAGAAACCCCCCAGTCCAGGCTTGTTTTCAGAATGGGCTGTGGGCCATCTTCCAGCATGAGACCTAAATCCTACTCCTAGTCAGCCCTCTCACTGCCAAGCAGCAGAAAACCCTGTGAGAAGGCCCAGGGATGGATTTGCAACATCCTATTCCTACACAGAGGAGCTTGCAGGAAGGCAGGATCGAGGGCCAGGGCACCAAAGAGTAAATGATGTGTATTCTTCCTCCATTTCCACTGTCCCCAACATTGCAGGGTAAATGCCTATGGCTTGGACATCCTAGGAAATATTCAGAATCTTGCAAAACAACAAGCAAGAGCCCTCTGGTGTTCATAATCTGCCAGTGATTGCCAAATGGCTTTCGTTTGCAAAGCCAGGGCATTTGGGGCTGATGCAAGGAACAACATCCCAAACTTCTAGAATGTGATGAAACGTGGCCACCACCACTCACGCCGGGTGGCATGGCTCTCGGGGAAAACAACAGTATGCTTCAGTGCTGGGAAAAAGAAAGGCAAAGTGTACTTGTGAAGAGCATCCCCCATCAGACCATGAGGTGACTGCAGCTCCAAACCCAAAGCAGTGGAGGAAAGGCAGACAAATGCGACTACACGAAGATAACAAACTTTAAGTCCAAAACATGCTAGTGTGAAGTCACAGTAGGAAAAGGCCATTGCAGCTTCCATCACACAGGAAAACTGATCCCACTAATGACCAAAGAGCTCCTACAAACCAGGGAACAAACACTAACGGCCTAACAGCAAAATGGGCAAAAAATACAAAGCCATTCATACCAGAATTGCAAAAGAACCCTGAAGCTCTGGAAGATGCTCGAGCTCACTCTTAATAGAGAACTACACGCCTGGCGGACGGCAAAAGCCCACAGCTTGATACCCCTCACCAGGGCAAGGCTATGGGGAACGAAGGGAGAGCAGGAAACCACACTGGGGAACGCCAGCACCATCGACCCCATTTGCAGATGCTCGGTGCGGCCACTTGCTTCTAAGAATCCAACCCAAAGACACACGATTGATGCACGTGGATTTTCACTGCGGTGTTTTTTATGGCAATAAAAAGACTGACAACCCAAATGCCGTGGTACAGCCTCCCGGCGGAATAGCACACAGCCCTCGAGTGCACCGGCACTGCAGTGCACTGGACCTGGGCAGAAAGAAAGGGCCGGCCCCCTGCCATCTCCAGCTGTGAAGCAGTTCTGAGAGCCCCGGCCCTGATTCTTGACTTCCCCAGTTGAGGTGGAAGAAGAGGGAGCCCCAGAGGCAAGTGGTTCAAGCAGACAGAATGAACAGAAAGAGCAGCGCGTCGGGCCTAGCTGGGATGCTGTGTACCCTAGAAGAGACCAACCAGCAGATGGGGGAGCCGAAGCAGAAGTCCCTGCAGCTAGCTCGTGGGGCTCGAAGAAGTGGCCTGCCGTTTGCTGCCTAGCCTGTAATTCAGGACTAGGCAGGCAGAAGAAGAAAGCACAGACTGCACTGTCCTGGGCTGGCCGGTGGCCGGCGGCCCTACTGAATGCACTCCATGACGTGTATCTGCAGGGTGTCGATGTCAGGAGCCTGATACTGGCACTTGGGGCAACAGTAGTCAGGTGGCTCCTCTGGGGGGCTTCTCCTCTGGCAGGGTAAGGGAAAGGACTGGTGAGCTGCAGAAAGAGAACAGGCACTGGTTGTAGCACAAACTGCAGGGAGCGGAGGAGAGAGAAAGTACTGAGACTTGATGGAACCATCCAACTACCAGGGTCACCACCACCTTCCCCTTAGCAACCCCACCCCCCCGAGGTGGGGGTACCAATAAGAAGGGGCAGCCAATACAAACACCCACCACCTAGGCTCCATGCGCTGCCAGCACCCTTCCCCCCCCCGACCCCTCCTCCTGCAGCTCACTCACCTGGGGCAGGGGCCAAGGTGGGCTGGGGGACCTCTACGTGCCGCTTCCTCATATCTTCGATCCTTTGAGAAGAGAAACCATCCAATCAGTAAGTGCAAGCCAAGCTCCAAACGGCACACAAAGCTGACAGAAGGACAAGGGTGGTAGGGGGGAGGGAGAGGGCCAGCTCACCCCACCCGGACAAGCCAGAAGCACTCAGTCTCTCACGCTTACTACTGGAGCCCCCACAGCACCCATCCTCCTATGCACAAATTGCTCCAAGGCCTACCTGGCGGACTCCTGACAGCTGGCCTTCAACCTGCTATACTCCCGCTGTAGCTGCTCCAGCTGCTCCTGCAAGAGCTCCTTCTTCTCGGCCAGCTTCTCCCGTGCCTGCCTCTCGGCCTGGAAATCCGCCTTATAGATATCCGCCTGGCAAAGCCAAGAGAGGGGGCCATGACCCACCCATCAGCCATTCATTGGACACTCCGTGCTGGGCACCAGGGGGCAAGGCAGAGCCGGCTCCCACCTTCCCACAGCCCGTGGCACAGAGAGTCACCCCAAGTACACCGAGAGGCCAAGGAACACTGCAGGGGGCTCGAAGACCTTCCGAGAAGCCACTGCAAAATGACACCAGAGGCATGCCAGGTCCCAGCACCAGTGGGCCTGGTCTACTCACCCACATGCAAACCACAGAGCAGAGCCCTCACCTGGGCCTTCAGCACCGGAACGGTTTCCATCACAATCTTGTGCTGCTCAGCCTCTTCTTTCAGCTTGTCAATAACTTCCTGTTTAGCCACCAGGGCCTCCTCAGCCTGCTGGAGCTGCTGCTTGAGATCTTCCAGCTGCATTCCCTAGGGATAGGCAAGGGGAGCTGATGAAGCGGGAGCCGGCCCAGGGCTGCGGTCATGTCAGCCCCAGGCTGGCTGCTACTTCAGGCGAGAAAAACCAAGAGGAAAATAGATCGGACCCCGCTGGCCCACCAACCACAACAGGTCAGTGTGTGCAGGGCACAGGAAAGGTGGAGGCTGAAGAGGGGACTTCTGAGGTTATCTGGCACAACCTCCCACCCAGGCTGACATTCCCTTCCCAGAATCCCCAGCTGACAGCCCTCCTCCAACCCTTCAGAGGACAGGGGTCGCACTCCCTCCTGAGGCCGCCCACTCCACACTGACCTGGTCTAAACACGAACACTCCACCACATGCCCACTAAGCCGAAACCCGTCATCAGTCCTTCCACTCTGCCACCTAATCAGGGGTCTGCTGTTTCCGCACAAACACACTCACACACGGACACAACAATCAGACACACACACAGGTGCAGTCAGACACAGTACAAATACATGGGCTCACAAACAGTTGCACATACAGACACACATGCAGATAGATACATGCACAGATGTACTCCCACAGACATGCAGATGCACGAACGCACACCACCCAGCCTTCCCTCTGGAGATCAAAGGGCCACGGTTTTGTAATTAACTCTTCCTGTATAACCAGTTTCAGGCTTTACCCTTAAAAGTCTCCTCTGGGTATGTTTATATTTCACGAGTTCCTTCTTAAATTGTGATTGTTAGAAACTGAACCCAGTACAGGCCTAATAAGGACGAACTAGAAAGGGGCTCCCAGTCAAGTTTAACACTGGAGTGGAAGCACTCCCGAAGAAATCTGAGCCAGGAGCCAAATGGTGATGGGTAGCAAAGGGATGCCCAGCACAGCCCACCACAGGCAGCACGGCCCACCCGTTCCCATCTCCCCGTGGCTGGTCCTAAGCCATCACACTGCAGCCTTGACCCAACTCTAGGACAAGTGGAGTATCCCTCCCCAAAGCCAATTATCCACGCATTTGGGAGAGCAGGCCCCATGGGAGAGGAACTAAGGTCAGCTCAGTCCTAGGTAGCCCCGGGGACATCCCCGCCATACTCACTCGGCTGCGCTCACTGCTCACCATGCTGCTCTTGATATGGTTGTCGTAGTCTTGGAAGAGCTGGTGATAGGCTACCTGCAGCTGGGCCAGCTTCCGCCTAAGCAAAAGGAGCTTTCACTAGAGAAACCACCTTGTCCTGGTCCAGCCACAGCTTTTCCTGCTTCCAACTCCACCCTCTTTCTTCCCTCCACAAACCCGAATGGGGTTCCCCGGGCACATCTATGGCCGTCAGCCCTGAGGCATGCTTGGCTAAACAGTTAATATCATTTTCCTTAAAACTAATACTTATTAGAGTATGAAAAGAAATGTTTATAATAAAATAGAACTGTCCTACACACTTTAAAAAAGTCAACTTCAACCATTGCTGGTGTGGCTCTGTAGATTGAGTGCCAGCCCATGAACCAAAAGCTTGCTGGTTCGATTCCCAGTCAGGGCACGTGCCTGGGTTGCAAGCCAGGTCCCCATTTGGGGACGAGCAAGAGAAGCAACGGATGTTTCTCTCCCTCTCCCTCACTTCTCCTCTCTAAAAATAAATAAATAAAATCTTTAAAAAGAAAAAAAAAGGTCAACTTCGGGAAAAACATAGGCAGGCAGGACTATTCTAGATTAAAGGATACTCAGAAGGCACGCCAGCAAAAAGAATGAAGGGTCCTGGACTGGATGCTGTTAATATGTGAGCCAAACGGTGGAGTGTGAATGTGGACTGGAAAATGGAGACTGTTATCGTACCAAAGATGAAATCATTTGGGTGTGATAATGGTAAGGCACCAAATCCAGCCCTCAGCCACACAGTCCCTAGAAGGGCTTCCCCCAAAGGCAGAAAGCTACCAACGGCTGTCTGGTCTCCAGCCCCCCATATCGAATGCCCACTCACTTCTCCTCCGAGGCAGCCTGGCGCTCCATGCGCAGGGCAGCCTCCATACTCTGGTTCTGCATGCGCAGCTGATCCACCTGCACGCTGTGCTGCTGCTGCAGCGTCTCCCGCTCGCTCTCCAGCTGCCGGGCCTGCTCGCTGGCTGCCCGGGCCCTGGCACGGAGGAACAGGGAGGTCACGGTCAGGCCCCAGCAGGAGCGAGGGTGCTCACAGCATCCCTGCTGCACTGAGGACTGCCAGCAGAAGGAAGGTGGGAGACAGAGAACTAGAAGCTCCACAGTCTGCAGGGAGAGGACAGGCACTGGGAGCAGGGCACAGGGAGGAGTCAAGGTTCAGAACATCCTGTCAATGCCAAGCCAACACAGCATGAGAAGGGGAGGCACTATGACTGGACACAGGGACAACTGCAGGGCACCAGGTTAGCGGCAACATGTTTGTGTCAATGCAGGGCCTGGCCAGCAACCAGGTGCAGGTGGCAAGGAGACCTGGGGCTGAAGTTCAGGTTTATGACACCCATTATGAAAGCCCCTTCCAAACTAAAGGACGTAATCCCAGAAGAGGATGCTGCTGGGGCCAGGGCAGAGGAGCCCCTAGGAACCACCCGTTAGGTTCCAACAGGTGGGTGCTGGGGGCCCTGGCCAAAGCAACTCAGTGGAAGAGTCAGGCGAGATTGGGAGGAGAGGAAGTGGAAGCAGCCAGCAAAGATAGGTCTTTCTAGAAGGGGGCGAGGGGTAAGGTAAGAAATGAGGTGGCACAGCTAGAGGGAGAGGCAGGGTCAGTGTGCTCAAGCAACTCTTTCCCCGCCCCCCAGTCGCTGTTCTAGCAGCAGCAAGGAGGTGGCTAGCCCACCTCAGTGGTTCATTTGGAGATCCAAACATCCACACCTGTAAGGAGCCTCCCACCTGCCTACCTGGGAGACGCAATAGCCTTGGCCGGGAATTCCTCTTTCCCTCTATACTCCCCCTGTAACAGCTCATCTCTTCTCCCCTGGGTGCCCCCATAGCCCCCAGTATTCTAATCCAGGCCTTGTATGCCCCACGGCCCCCAGTCTCCCATCTCCACACTCATATTTCCTAAACCTCCAGTTCCAGGTTCCAGTCACGTCATCCCACTATGCTGAGGCCTTCCATAGTCCCCACCACGAGGCAATGGTGGGTGGTTCCGGGTGGGAGGAGGTTACTGAGGGTTGTCACTGGTCTGGTTTTCCACACCTGTCCAATTATATTGAACACACATTTCCCTCTGTGATCGGATAAAACCTAGGTGCTGCTGTCATCATCACCAGATGGAATGCCACCTGCCAGGGGCCCTGGAAACAGGGGGAGGATTGTTCCAATGTGACAGTCCAGGGGCTCAGACTGCAGGCATGCGTGCAAAGTTCGCAGCGGTGTAAACGGCCACATCGAATGATCTGAGAGATACAAGCACGGTGTTGCGCCCTGAGCAGTGCAGCTCAGCGTTTATATGCTCAGCCACATCGGGGAGGGGCAGGAACAGAGGCTGCCCAAGAGCCTACAGCTGCCAGAGTAAATGCCCCCGTGGGGTGCTTAACTGACCCAAGCCAGCTGCGAAACTGCACTGACAGCATAAATCCTCCAGCAGCTTCTGTTATGTGCACAGAAAAAAAGATAGGCAAGAAAGACCGCAGACTCTCCTCAAAACAACACGTGATTTTAGAAACACGGAGGTACAGGAAGTATATAAGAGAAAACAGCAGGATGCCATGAGCCAGAGACAGCAAGGCTCAGTCTTTCCTCACAGCCTCATCTCTAGATGGAAGCACGTTCACACTGTCTTCCACACCGCTCTGATGACGGGCGGGGGAAACTCCTGAGTGCTCCTCTAGCCTCTTTCAGGAAAGTGACCCCGACACGCCCAATGCACCCAGATCCCCTACGGCACTGGGGAAGCTCGGGCCACCCCCCGTCAGCAGGACATCCTTCTGCAGGGCAGCCGCTGGGTGGGATGGAAACCACAGAAACAGCCGTGTCCGTTGACATAACACTTCACTTACAGGAACCCCTCTTTGCAGAAAAGAGCAACTGGCAGGCCTGAGGTGACCCGCTTCAGAAGGGCCACTTGCAACACTGGCCCTCAGGTGGCAGGCACATGGGCAGTGAGCTGGTGCAAGTCCCCTGGGTCGACATGACAATTTCCCTACTGATAACGGGGGTCCCTGCGCCTGGACTGTTTGCACAATAGGGCAGTTCATGCAGAGCACCTGCTCTCCTTCGGGAGTGGGACATCTCGTACGCGCCTGGCACAGGGGGCCCAAGTGACCAGCCCCCAATAAAACCCAGGGCGCGGGTCTCAGGTGGGTTGATTCCCTGGTCTGCAGTGATACATTTTTCGCTGGTGAGGAGGGGAGAGTACTTGGCAGGCCCCTCATGGGATTGAGGGAGAGGGGAAGCCTAAGGCCTGGGGGTCTCCACCCGTGACCTGTGTCCTCTGTCCTTGCGGGTCCTGGAGGGTGCCCTCCCCTGTAATAAATCTCAGCCATGAAGGCACTGGGAGTGCTTCCGGGGACTCTCTGTGGATCTTGGGTATGCCCTTGCCCCATAACAAATGCCACATAAGGAAATACAGTCATCCCTCCCCATATCGCAGTTCACTTATTGCGGCTTCACTGTATCACGGGTTTTTTAAAAAATATATATCTAATTCTGTATCACAGAGTTTTCGCTATATCACGGGATTTTGCGGTATATAGGTATTTATACAATATTTATGATTTTAATTATTTTTGCCGTTACAGAATCAATGAATCTACTGTTCACTACAGAAAGAAAGACGAGAAGAATATTAGGTCTACGGCAACAATGACTTTTAACAAGGCTGCCAAGAGGGTGGTCACTTCCCGCAATAAGGCCATTGTGAGGATGGAGTCTGCATTGGCCCTGTGGATAAATGACTGCAGGAAGAAGAATATCTTGCTGGATACCAACACCATCCGGATGAAGGCCAAGAAACTTTATGATAGTTCTGGGGAAAGCATGGACGTTCACGACGGTGACGAGGATGACGACGCAGAAGCAGGACCGTCAAGTGCTTCTCCCACCAGCCCAACCCCATTCAGTGCCAGCAAGGGCTGGTTTGACAATTTCAGAGACGCTTTGGATTCAAGAGCGTTTCTCTGCACGGAGAAGCTGCCTCTGTGGATGTCCACTCACAACCACTGATGGACGAAGACCTGACGGAGATGATGCAGTCAGCAAGTGAAGAAGAGGATGAGGAACAAGATGAAATATGGATTGGAGAAGAGGAGGAGGTTGGCCTAACACTCAATCATCTTGCAACCAAGGTCAGAATGGCCAAAGAACTTCAGCGAGTGGCAGAAGAATGGGACCCCCAGATGCTTTGTTTGTTGCACTTCGTAAATACAATCGAGAGTGGCATGTCAGTTTATAAAAACCTTCTCACTCAGAAGAAAAAACAGCACCAGCAACTCCCCATAACTATGTTCATCACTCAGACAAAGAGATCAGTTACGCCTATGCCTTTAGTGGAAATAGAAGTTACGGCCCAGGGCGGAGATACTGCGCCACCTGATGAAGCGCCTGATGAAGTGGTGCCTTCAGAAGAGCTGTAATGCTCTTCTGGGCTGTGCAGTACATTCATCTCATCATCATCACCTTCATCGCCATCAGTACTGCACAGCTACATAATTCCTGATCTTCGTCATTCAAGTTGTAGTATACTTCACTGGTGAGTACCCATCTAGAATTGTATATGTTGTTAAAATTACGTAGGTTTAAGAGTGTAGAAAGTGTTTAGGAGCATATGAAGTGTTTATAAGAGTGTGGGAAAGGTCGCCCTGGCTGGTGTAGCTCAGTGGATTGAGTGCGGGCAGTGAACCAAAAGGTCACCGGTTTGATTCCCAGTCAGGGCACATGCCTGGGTTGCAGGCAAGATCCCCAGTAGGGGAGCACGTGAGAGGCAACCACACATTGATGTTTCTCTCCCTCTATTTCTCCCTCCCTTCCCTTCTGTCTAAAAATGAATAAATAAAATATTTAAAAAAATAAAAAGAGTATGGGAAAGGTTAATAAGAGAGTGGGAAAGATTTATAGGAGTGTGGGAAGGGTTTATAAAGCCTTGAAATATATATAAATAATAAAATAAATATAACGCCACTACTTCGCAGATTTTCACCTATTGCGGGGGTCTCTGGAACGTAACTCCTGCAATAAGTGAGGGATCACTGTAATTGAAACTCCAGCTAAAGGTCAGAGAGCCCAGAAGTGCTGCTGGGACCCAGGTCCCAAATGCGCAGTTCACAGCTCGGCTAAGCACCTGCCCCAGTGCCCCACGCACTCACTCACCAAGTCCTCCAGGCTGTCCTCCCACAAAGGGACTCCTGGAGGCTCCCAAGCTGCCCCATTCTTCTCAGGCACCCTGCCAGTGGCCTCCAGGGAGGGCTTTCGCTCCCCACTCACCTGCCCTCCAAAGCCTGCCGATCCTTGGTGGCAGCTTCCAAGCGACTCTGGCTCTCCTGGAGCTCCCCCAGCAAGGACGTCACCTGGGCTTTCACTGAGGCCTTGTCCTCAGCCATCTGCTACATGAAAAAAAAAAGCCACTTCCTGTCAACAATGCCTTCTCACCAGCTGCCCACTCCTGATGGCCCCACACCCTAGGGCAGCATGTAAGTGCTGAGATGTGTCGCCCTGAAGGCTTTGCTCCTGCCCTTGGCACTGCTGCTCATTTCACTTCTCACCTCCAGGAGTCTGCCAACCCCAGCAAGACAACGGAGGCAGTAGAAAGGGATTAGTCCCCTGAGCCCATACTCCCAAGACCCTCTTCATCTCTGCAGACAGGGTATGATGAGACTCAGGGACACCAGAGCACAGAGGGACCTCAAGTCTCATAAGGCTGATGACCAGGCTGTGAGGGCTGAGCCCCGCAGGAGTCTCCCAGCCTCTCTGAGACTTGATGCCAAGGGAGGCGAGACACAAAGACAGCGACAAAAGCGCATGCTCCCTTCCACAGGCCCGGGGTTACTAGAAGGTAAGATAGACTGACACTGTTTCCGGAAGACCTCCACAAGCAACAAAATTCAAGAGTGGTCCAAACTCTCCAATGCCTGATTTCCCTCATCACACTGCCTGGACCCAGGTCTCCCGTGGCCTCAGGCTGTTCCAGCCCAGGGCTGAGACTCTGTCCTCCCCTCCCTGACCGCTCCGCAGTAACCCCTCTGTGGTAACCACCACTCCTGAGGTTGTTCTCTGGGCCGCTAGGGGACCTCTCTGGAAACAATGACGTCCCTGTGGGTTGTCAGAATGCATGTGGCTGGTGACACAGGTGGCCAGAGCCCCTAGCTCACCCACTCCTCAGAAAGGGCCCGCCCTGCCCCCTTGGCTACCTGCTGGCATCTCTTTAGGTGCTCCGCCTCCTGCAGGGCCTGCTCCCTCTGCCTCTTCAGATCAAGCTTCTCCAGATTCAGTCTCTCCACCAGTTTCCTGGCCTCCTGGAACTTCTGTACGAGGAACTCCTTCTCCTCCCTCTGGCTGCCTTGAAAACGCTGCAGCTCCTCACAGCACTCTCTCAGCATTTGGTTGCTCTGCCGGATGGCATCTGGTAGCAGAGGAGACAGCAGAGGGGCGGTGAGGCCTGACCGCTGGCCTGCCAGCCCCTCCCTGGGCCTGTCATGGCGCCTTCCCCATAATACCACGCTGCCTCTCACACACAGAGATGGCTTCAAAACACTTTTATTTCGTGAAACAGTTTCAAAGTCAATTATGCTAATGACATGCCCCTAGATTTCTCCAACAAAATACTGAACGTATCGGCTTCACTCAGAAGTGTGTGCCAAATGTCACTTTATTTGTGATTCCTGGAACTCATTTGTATTCTGGTGGCGGTCAGAGGCATGCCTGCCCTAGGGTGCGCGGTCACTTCCTGTCTTTGGGATCAGGAGACTCTGACCTACCTGCAGAATCAGGGGACAACCACTAGGGCCAACTTCCCTGTGACACTGCTGGCTGCAGCCTGGGAGGGCCAGAGGGCTTGAAGTGGACTAGTTACTCACCTCTCTGAGACTCACCGTCCTCATCTGCATGTTCAGCGGGTACAATCGTACCCATCTCACAGGATGAGGAGGGTTCAATGAAAAAGCAGACGAAGTACCTGGTGCACAACACAAATCCAAGCAACAGCCAGCCCCGTTCTCACCAGGCTGAAGGATGGGCGTTTACAAATGCCACACACTCAGCAGAGGCCATGGAAAGGAGAACCACACACTCAGGGGATACCCCAAGCAGCAGCAGACCGTCAGGGGTGACAAAACTGATCGGTGATGTGCAAAGGTTCTAGCAACTACAGAGCTACATAAGATGGGGGCAGGCAGTAGCTTCGTGTCGTCCACCCTCTGGTCAAAACCCTTGACTGCCTAACTAGCTCCTGCTGATGGAATATTTCTTTCACTGGAACTTCAGGGGCTTCCGAGCCCAGCTCCAAAGCTACCTTCTGCACTCTACTGCCCCTGTGTGACTCGTCCCCTGCAGGAGCTCAAAGCCCTCCTGCCCCAGGTACACTATTCCCCCACCAACCTCCACCCGTTGCAAGCCTGTCCAGCCCCTGTCCAAGGCTCAGTTCACGCACAACTTCTTTTTTCATTGAGGTGAAATGCACAGAACATCAAAGTCATTGTTTTAACTATTGGGATTGATTTTAAAAAGAAGAAGAAAGAGAAAAAACTCATGAATATAGACAACAGTGTGGAGATTGCCGGGGAGAGGGGAGTGGGAGGGTGGAGGAGGGTAAGGGGCATACATGGTGATGGAAGGAGACTTGATGGGGGGTGATGAACACACAATACGGTGTACACGTGTTTTATGGAATTGGGCACCTGAAAGCTGTATAATTTTGTTAACCAGTATCACCCAAATAAATTCAATAAAAAGAGGGGGAAATCTATTTTAAAGTACAGTTGACCCTTGACTGACATGGGTTTGAACTGCTCAGGCCCACTTATATCTGGATTTTTTTTCAATAAACATAAAGTAGGCCCTCAGTATCTCCGGGTTTCGCATCTGCAGATTCAACCAATCTCAGACTGAAATGGTGCTTTCATCCATGGCTGGGAATCCTTGGATGTGCAAGGCCTCTGTACACATCAGTCTCCGCCTTTTTATTTTATTTTTTTTAAGATTTTTTATTTTGACTTCCTAAGATGGCAGCACAGGTGAATGCGCCGTGCTGCCTCGCACAACCAAACAAGGGAAAAAATCAGAAATGTACACAACCAAAAACAGCCAGATCTGACAGAAAATCGAATTGAGAGGAAGTCCGACAACCAAGGAATTAAAGAAGATACATTCATCCAGTCTGGTGAGCCGGGAGGAGCAGGGCGGAGGGAGAGTGCTCGGGGACCCCGCGGCGAGCAGGTGAGCAGACGGCAGGACCGCGGTTGGAGAGGCGGTTCCCGTGGGGCTGCAGCACACCGAGACGGGGGGTGCCTGACCAAAGCGCGGCCAGCGCCCGGCTCATCCGGACCCAGCGGGGCTGAGACTGGTGGACCGGGCAGGTCCGCATTTTCCGGCAGACGGACCGGGAGAGAAAGCAGGACGCAACCCATCAGCGCAGATTGAGAGCACCTATGGGGGTGGAGTCGGCAGCGGGAGGAACTCCCGGCCTCACAGGAGAGTTCACTGGGGAGACCCGTGGGGGATTGGAGCTGTGCAGCCCGTCCACCGACCCCGGAGCGACCCCGGAGCCAGCGCAGAGGGGCTCGAATTGCTTGCAGGAGGCGGTGTGGGTGCGGAGAGCGGAGCAGGCGCCATTGTGCCCTCAGGTCCCACCCCCACAGGCTACGTCACAGCACAACTACCGTGAGTTTCCCTGCCCAGGTGAACCCCAAGGCTCCGCCCCCCTTACAGTAACAGGCCCACCGAGGGAAAAAAAATGGCCCAAAGAAAGGAACAGATCAAAGCTCCAGAGCTAACCGACCAAGAGATAGCCAACCTATCAGATGCACAGTTTAAAACCCTAGTAATAAGGATGTTTACAGAATTCGACAAAAAATTATCGAAATTGCTTGAACACATGAGGAGAGATCTGCAGGGAACCAACAGGGATAAGAAGGAAACTGGGACTCAAATCAAGAGAGTGGACCAGCAGAAAGAAAAAAACATCCAACCAGAAAAGAATGAAGCAACAAGAATTCAAAAAACGGAGGAGGGGCTCAGAAACCTCCAGGACATCTGTAAACGGCCCAACATACAGATCATAAGGCTGCCAGAAGGAGAAGAAATCCAAGGAATTGAAAACTTATTTGAACACATAATGATGGAGAATTTCCCGAAGCTGGTGAAGAAAATAGACTTTCGGGAAGTCCAGGAAGCTCAGAGAGTCCCAAAGAACTTGGACCCAAAGAGGAACACACCAAGACACATCATAATGACATTACCCAAGATCAAAAATAAGGAAAGGATCCTAGAAGCAGCAAGAGAAAAGGAGACAGTTACCTACAAAGGAATTCCCATAAGACTGTCAGCTGATCTCTCAAAAGAGACCTTACAGGCAAGAAGGGGCTGGAGAGAAGTATTCCAAGTCATGAAAGGCAAGGACCTACATCCAAGAATACTCTATCCAGCAAAGTTTTCATTTAGAATGGAAGGGCAGATAAAGTGCTTCTCAGATAAGGTCAAGTTCAAGAAGTTCATCACCACCCAGCCTTTACTGTATGAAATGTTAAAGGG